>KZ073086.1:171229-185181 GCA_002091845.1 Anopheles cracens
ACACATGCCCAAAAGATTCCTCTCTTCGTTGCGCTGATGAAAAAGAAGAATACACAACGCACACTTCCCGAAGTTAAAAAAAAACGGATCGTTCTGCGCGAGACACGAGCAAGCATGCGTGCTGGATGGACAGAAAAAAAGGAAAACTTTAAAATTTACTAACGATATACCAGACAAAATTGTAAAACAAACAAAAAAACACTTATCTTTAGCGTAAGCGTAAACATCTAAATATTAACCCTATAACTAATGAGTAAGTCTTCGGCACGTCTCTTACTCGAGCCGCGCAGGGAAACGCGGAGAAAAATGGAAAGGCATTTGAGAGAAACAAAAAAAAAACAAAAAACAAACTTTAGGCGATAACGTAACGTTTAGGTGTATACGTATGGGAGGAAAAAAAGATACGGCAAAAGGTATGATCATAAAATTCACTCACTTAAAATAACGATGTTAGGATGTCCAGAAAGCAACACATGAACCTTATAGAAGAATCTGGCAAACATGCTCGCTGAAACGAACATAAGAGGAAGAAGGAGAAGAAAACAACAACCAAACAATGCGCCCCGTAGTTGCGTAGAGTGTGTATGTAAGAATGAACCGATGCGAGGAAGGTGCAGTTTTGGATTACAATTTTAATTTGTATCGTACTATTAGAAGGCGACATTTTTAGGCATCTAGGTATTTTACGGATAGAACACAGAACAGTGTAGATGTGAAAAATTTAAAATTAAAATTAAACAAAAAAAAAAACAGCAACTACTGAGCATTAACGTAAGCGGAAGGCCGTGATCGGTGATCTTCTAACCAAGCGCGGGCACACGAATCCCTTGGCAAGCTATACCATTTCCGGAACAAGATACCCTACGAGCCCACCCCTGCCGCCCATGTTGGTGGTGCTGGTGGTGGAAGAAAATACGAAATAAGACCAGTGTCGGTGTTTATTATCCCTCAGTGGCCCATCGAGCCAGCGATACGGTAGAGCGGATTTAAAAGAACTATATATACATACTTCAGAGAGATACGAACAGAACTATATTACGAGCATGTTGCGGAAACCACGGGGCCCCGTTGCGGGACGCGTTGGGTTCATGATATTTGATGGTGAATAGTTCAAAATTTCATGCGGTATACCAGAATAACTAATGGAAACAACAACACACACGAGAAAAAAAAACATAAATAAAAAACGAAATGCATAATACCATTCCACAGGTGTAAGCACACTTATACACTTTTAGAGTTCAAATCAACGGAAGTTGAAGGTCAAAATTTGCATCGTGTGACATGCATGCGAACGTGAGTGCAGGCGAACATTTAAGCGGTAGGCAGCGGTACTCAGATCACGAACAAACAAAAAAGATATGTATTTAAAATTATTCCCTAGATGTTTTGGTGTAGTTTAACAACAAAAATGTGAGCAATCAGAAGAGAAACGGGGGCAAAGTTCAGGCAGGGAAAGCAAACCAACGTCGTCAGTGGGTAATAGAAACGTTATTTCTGTACATGAACGCTACATCTTCACACACGGACACTAACACATTCACTTAGATGATCTTTTAGGCGACACCAGACGGATTCCTCACATGAAACGACCCTGCAAACTATATATGACATAATCACACATGGGCGCTTTCCACTGTGCAAAAGGTTCATTTCCTAAACGAAACTCAACACATGTAGAACACAAACACGCACAGAAACAAACGCATGTGAACGACACGTTGCCGAGGCACCATAATCGAATACAAAAAGTACAAACTTGTTTAGGAACAACAAAAAATGATGAAAAAATAAAACTCTTAGCAAAACGGAAAAGGATCACGAGATTATATTATGCTTAAGACAAACAGAGCGACAGGCGAAATCAACCGCAGCACCAGCAACACGGTGGAAAACAATAACAAAACGCAGCGAAAAGTAGATGATCCGCGGGTAGAATGAAAACAAGCAAACGAAACAAGCAAACCTACAAATAACCTTCGATCGAATCGCAACCACTTTCACGGTGTCATTCATTTCTAATATGGTTTCTGTATTAGTTGTAACATTTAATTCTATTGTAAGCACTCTTATCATATTTTCAACGTACTTCTATGTTTATTTCTCCTGTTTTCCTATTCTAGTTGTTGATTCATTTTGATTTCCTCATTGACCAATTGACGATGTTTGACGCAATATTCCTATGTAGCTCTCAACGATACAAAAATCACTCATTTCTAATTGATTTTCGATCAGAACTGAATGATTCGCTCTCTATAAAAGACTATCTAACCGTCCAAGATCCTATTGGAACAACTTACTAACGGTATGCTTGAAGAACGTTGCACGAAAAATATCATAATCTATCAGTTTTTATCACTTCAATATATTTCCTTTCCTAGAAACCACAATTTTTGTGACATTCCAAGCGATGGGCAAACTAATGGATAATTAAAGTTTATTTAAATGACGCTGTAAACATTCATTTACGAAAACAAACCTTCAAACAAATTTAACAAAACACATGCCCAAAAGATTCCTCTCTTCGTTGCGCTGATGAAAAAGAAGAATACACAACGCACACTTCCCGAAGTTAAAAAAAAACGGATCGTTCTGCGCGAGACACGAGCAAGCATGCGTGCTGGATGGACAGAAAAAAAGGAAAACTTTAAAATTTACTAACGATATACCAGACAAAATTGTAAAACAAACAAAAAAAACAACACGTGCGCTAGAGCAGAGCAGCGCTGGATGTTGTTAATATTTTATTTTAAGTTTCCCCTTTTCAGCAGGGTGCCAGGAAGAAGTAGTAAGATCCGTTTCGGACGGGAGGCGAAATGTTCAGTTGTGTAAAAAGTAGCTTTTAAGTGGCAGCATGCAAGCGGCACCATTTGCGGTTGCATTTACGCCACGTGTAATAACGAAATAACACTTCCGATACTACCAGCGCAAGCCAGACGTTCAGCACCGGCCAACATGGGTGCGGGCCCGCTATGATTGGATCGTCGCTTTAAGTTTCATTAGCCGTTCGGTTTAAGTTTGGGTTTAGATTTGGTTTAGCGCCGACGTCCTCTACCATGTAATGTTGTGTTTTGTTCAAAAGCCGCCCGGAGGGGGCGCGCGTAACGTGTAAGCATCAGGGAGCGTCTGATGAAAAATGTGTTTAAGTATGTAAAAATAATGCCCGCGAGTCCGCGGGGCAACGGCGAGATGAAGACACAAGAGCCTACTATATAACAGCTAAAAAAAAGGGGGGAACAACTTTTTTTTCTTTGTACAATGACGATGTAATGACGTGTGACTAGAAGTTTATAACGTTATGCAAAAGATGCGGGAGATTTATGGCAAAACCTAAAACGAATAAAACTCAATTTTTCGTATATGTTTTTTTTAATTATAAAACTAATAGATCGTAGATGTTGCTTCACATCTACCAACCTTCCTAGCCGTCGGGCGACCTCGCGATGCGGAGCGCGCCCCTCCTTAATAGGTCGATAATATTTTTTTGGGTTTAATATTGGTTTCGGGTTTGTTCTAAATTTAGTTAACAGCATGCACAAAAAAAACAGCGTAAGCAAAACAGAAAGCGAGAGAAAAAATAAATAAAAAAAAACAAATGCGCATACAAGTGTAACACAGGAAACGAAGAAAAGCGAAAAAGTTTGGAAAACTTGACAAAAAAGTACACACCTGCCGGAGTAGTAGTGTAACAAGCGTACAGAAACGAGATGAAAAGAGAGAAAGAGAGCAACAAACAACACATATGAGAATATCGATGTCAAACATCGTCAGTGGTGAATGATGATTACGAGTGTCACGCAAGTTACCAATTTATTTTCCCTGCGATAAACGAGCGAGAGAGAGAGAGAGAGAGAGAGAGCCCCGTTGCGGGACGCGTTGGGTTCATGATATTTGATGGTGAATAGTTCAAAATTTCATGCGGTATACCAGAATAACTAATGGAAACAACAACACACACGAGAAAAAAAACATAAATAAAAAACGAAATGCATAATACCATTCCACAGGTGTAAGCACACTTATACACTTTTAGAGTTCAAATCAACGGAAGTTGAAGGTCAAAATTTGCATCGTGTGACATGCATGCGAACGTGAGTGCAGGCGAACATTTAAGCGGTAGGCAGCGGTACTCAGATCACGAACAAACAAAAAAGATATGTATTTAAAATTATTCCCTAGATGTTTTGGTGTAGTTTAACAACAAAAATGTGAGCAATCAGAAGAGAAACGGGGGCAAAGTTCAGGCAGGGAAAGCAAACCAACGTCGTCAGTGGGTAATAGAAACGTTATTTCTGTACATGAACGCTACATCTTCACACACGGACACTAACACATTCACTTAGATGATCTTTTAGGCGACACCAGACGGATTCCTCACATGAAACGACCCTGCAAACTATATATGACATAATCACACATGGGCGCTTTCCACTGTGCAAAAGGTTCATTTCCTAAACGAAACTCAACACATGTAGAACACAAACACGCACAGAAACAAACGCATGTGAACGACACGTTGCCGAGGCACCATAATCGAATACAAAAAGTACAAACTTGTTTAGGAACAACAAAAAATGATGAAAAAATAAAACTCTTAGCAAAACGGAAAAGGATCACGAGATTATATTATGCTTAAGACAAACAGAGCGACAGGCGAAATCAACCGCAGCACCAGCAACACGGTGGAAAACAATAACAAAACGCAGCGAAAAGTAGATGATCCGCGGGTAGAATGAAAACAAGCAAACGAAACAAGCAAACCTACAAATAACCTTCGATCGAATCGCAACCACTTTCACGGTGTCACTCTTTTCTACGACGACGAAAATTTAAGCAAAAATCAAATAGTTCAAAATCAAACAAAACACACATACACACTTACACGCACACACTCACACCTTTTTCGGAAGTACAAAATTTCAGGGTTCAAATTAAGAGAAGCAAACAAAAAAAATAGCGAGAATAGACAGAGAAGAACAAAAACAAAACCCATTAGCCTGTAAA
Source organism: Anopheles cracens (assembly GCA_002091845.1). Taxonomy (NCBI): domain Eukaryota; kingdom Metazoa; phylum Arthropoda; class Insecta; order Diptera; family Culicidae; genus Anopheles; species Anopheles cracens. The sequence continues at coordinate 176,234 of KZ073086.1, forward strand.
TGCAAACATGCAAAACTATTAGATGAAAAAAAGTTCAAGTACTGTTACAGTAATAATGGCAAGACAAAGAGAAAACGGAGAACAAGCAGACGTTAATTGTAGCAAGAGAGTAAACCGACAAAGTACACTTACCCTAAATGTAAGCTATTTGTAATTAACAAAACAAGACGAGGAAAAAGAAAACAACAAACAAATCAACCTGATAAACTTGTAAAATTACCGGTCGACGAACGACGAACGGACGTGCAGAGGCAGTGCGAAAGTGCCCGCGGCGTTGGTGATACATGTGGAAAGTGGGGAAGGTGAACCTGTAGGCAAAACGTATCAACCTGAGGGGAAAATGTGAGGAACCGATGGAAACGAACAAAAAACTGAAAGACGATAACAAAGGAATAAACATAATGAGCAGAGCGAGAGCGAGAGAGAGAAGAAAAGCGAAGCAGAAAACGGTAGAGAAGCGTATACTACTGCGATTGGCGACGGGTGGGGCAACTTTCCGCACGAATGAACAAAAACCTAGAGCAAGAGAGAGAGAGAGAACAAACCAACACACATTACGTAAGATGTAACGTTTAGAAATTTTCAACCTTTGGTAGAAAAGTGTTTAGTTGAGATATATGAAAAAAAGCATATTTTTGGCGAGAATCGGCAGGAGTAGATGTAAACAAACAAATTTGCCCCGCAAGGAAAGCAAAACTCTCTCACTCACAGGACATTCAAACACGCTCACACTCAGACAGACACGTGGAGGCACGCGCATGTACACACGATCACACACACACGTTTGGATAGCGAAAGAACGCATAGAAATGTTTTAGGAATCCTAAGAAAGTATAAGAGAAGCATCCAAGACGACTGCAGCAGAGTTGGTAGAACGGCAGAGACTAGTGTTTGGCTTAACTATCACCATCAAATCGAGGAACGTCCTGCTGCAAAGATCACTCTGGACACAGTGTACTTCTGAGTTATCTTACCCTCTCCGATAGGAATATGCTCATATCTTGTTTTATTTAATCAAAATTGTTTACTAAGCACCGAAACGACGCAACTTTCAACATACGAGAACGAGAGATTGACGTAAGGAGAGATGAGGATCAGCAAGAAGATCATTGGCAACAATGCAATCAGTATCATCAGCAAAAAATCTAGCTTTTATTAGTTGTCAAAACTTAACCATCAGCTGTCAAAACGCGACACGCCTTGACACCGTCTGTCGGCAAATACGAAGCAAACATGTGAAAGGTACGAGCGATACGAATTCCCATATACGCATCAAAAGCTTGTTGAAGCCCCCCACCCTACTTAGTCTTATGTTCTTTTGCTGATTTGAAGCACGTGAGTTCACGTTCACGCTTATACGAGTAGACAGTTGGTATGTTTCGTTCGCCGCACTCAGTACAATCAGCACCGGGCGCAGTTGATTTGGAGTTGGAGACCGTTTCGGACGCGGCCACCACGGCAGGACAGAGCATCACCACACGGGCACTGCCGGAATACAGAATCAAGAAGTATACTCACATTTTCTCTGTATACGAAAACGTAATCAATATATTTCATATTGGAGCACCTCTCGGGCCTTACGTTGACATTGTGAACGAAGTGTAACGCGGTGGTGGAAGAAAATACGAAATAAGACCAGTGTCGGTGTTTATTATCCCTCAGTGGCCCATCGAGCCAGCGATACGGTAGAGCGGATTTAAAAGAACTATATATACATACTTCAGAGAGATACGAACAGAACTATATTACGAGCATGTTGCGGAAACCACGGGGCCCCGTTGCGGGACGCGTTGGGTTCATGATATTTGATGGTGAATAGTTCAAAATTTCATGCGGTATACCAGAATAACTAATGGAAACAACAACACACACGAGAAAAAAAAACATAAATAAAAAACGAAATGCATAATACCATTCCACAGGTGTAAGCACACTTATACACTTTTAGAGTTCAAATCAACGGAAGTTGAAGGTCAAAATTTGCATCGTGTGACATGCATGCGAACGTGAGTGCAGGCGAACATTTAAGCGGTAGGCAGCGGTACTCAGATCACGAACAAACAAAAAAGAAAAAAAACATAAATAAAAAACGAAATGCATAATACCATTCCACAGGTGTAAGCACACTTATACACTTTTAGAGTTCAAATCAACGGAAGTTGAAGGTCAAAATTTGCATCGTGTGACATGCATGCGAACGTGAGTGCAGGCGAACATTTAAGCGGTAGGCAGCGGTACTCAGATCACGAACAAACAAAAAAGATATGTATTTAAAATTATTCCCTAGATGTTTTGGTGTAGTTTAACAACAAAAATGTGAGCAATCAGAAGAGAAACGGGGGCAAAGTTCAGGCAGGGAAAGCAAACCAACGTCGTCAGTGGGTAATAGAAACGTTATTTCTGTACATGAACGCTACATCTTCACACACGGACACTAACACATTCACTTAGATGATCTTTTAGGCGACACCAGACGGATTCCTCACATGAAACGACCCTGCAAACTATATATGACATAATCACACATGGGCGCTTTCCACTGTGCAAAAGGTTCATTTCCTAAACGAAACTCAACACATGTAGAACACAAACACGCACAGAAACAAACGCATGTGAACGACACGTTGCCGAGGCACCATAATCGAATACAAAAAGTACAAACTTGTTTAGGAACAACAAAAAATGATGAAAAAATAAAACTCTTAGCAAAACGGAAAAGGATCACGAGATTATATTATGCTTAAGACAAACAGAGCGACAGGCGAAATCAACCGCAGCACCAGCAACACGGTGGAAAACAATAACAAAACGCAGCGAAAAGTAGATGATCCGCGGGTAGAATGAAAACAAGCAAACGAAACAAGCAAACCTACAAATAACCTTCGATCGAATCGCAACCACTTTCACGGTGTCACTCTTTTCTACGACGACGAAAATTTAAGCAAAAATCAAATAGTTCAAAATCAAACAAAACACACATACACACTTACACGCACACACTCACACCTTTTTCGGAAGTACAAAATTTCAGGGTTCAAATTAAGAGAAGCAAACAAAAAAAAAAAAAAAAAACAGCAACTACTGAGCATTAACGTAAGCGGAAGGCCGTGATCGGTGATCTTCTAACCAAGCGCGGGCACACGAATCCCTTGGCAAGCTATACCATTTCCGGAACAAGATACCCTACGAGCCCACCCCTGCCGCCCATGTTGGTGGTGCTGGTGGTGGAAGAAAATACGAAATAAGACCAGTGTCGGTGTTTATTATCCCTCAGTGGCCCATCGAGCCAGCGATACGGTAGAGCGGATTTAAAAGAACTATATATACATACTTCAGAGAGATACGAACAGAACTATATTACGAGCATGTTGCGGAAACCACGGGGCCCCGTTGCGGGACGCGTTGGGTTCATGATATTTGATGGTGAATAGTTCAAAATTTCATGCGGTATACCAGAATAACTAATGGAAACAACAACACACACGAGAAAAAAAAACATAAATAAAAAACGAAATGCATAATACCATTCCACAGGTGTAAGCACACTTATACACTTTTAGAGTTCAAATCAACGGAAGTTGAAGGTCAAAATTTGCATCGTGTGACATGCATGCGAACGTGAGTGCAGGCGAACATTTAAGCGGTAGGCAGCGGTACTCAGATCACGAACAAACAAAAAAGATATGTATTTAAAATTATTCCCTAGATGTTTTGGTGTAGTTTAACAACAAAAATGTGAGCAATCAGAAGAGAAACGGGGGCAAAGTTCAGGCAGGGAAAGCAAACCAACGTCGTCAGTGGGTAATAGAAACGTTATTTCTGTACATGAACGCTACATCTTCACACACGGACACTAACACATTCACTTAGATGATCTTTTAGGCGACACCAGACGGATTCAGAGAGAGAGAGAACAAACCAACACACATACGTAAGATGGTAACGTTTAGAAATTTTCAACCTTTGGTAGAAAAGTGTTTAGTTGAGATATATGAAAAAAAGCATATTTTTGGCGAGAATCGGCAGGAGTAGATGTAAACAAACAAATTTGCCCCGCAAGGAAAGCAAAACTCTCTCACTCACAGGACATTCAAACACGCTCACACTCAGACAGACACGTGGAGGCACGCGCATGTACACACGATCACACACACACGTTTGGATAGCGAAAGAACGCATAGAAATGTTTTAGGAATCCTAAGAAAGTATAAGAGAAGCATCCAAGACGACTGCAGCAGAGTTGGTAGAACGGCAGAGACTAGTGTTTGGCTTAACTATCACCATCAAATCGAGGAACGTCCTGCTGCAAAGATCACTCTGGACACAGTGTACTTCTGAGTTATCTTACCCTCTCCGATAGGAATATGCTCATATCTTGTTTTATTTAATCAAAATTGTTTACTAAGCACCGAAACGACGCAACTTTCAACATACGAGAACGAGAGATTGACGTAAGGAGAGATGAGGATCAGCAAGAAGATCATTGGCAACAATGCAATCAGTATCATCAGCAAAAAATCTAGCTTTTATTAGTTGTCAAAACTTAACCATCAGCTGTCAAAACGCGACACGCCTTGACACCGTCTGTCGGCAAATACGAAGCAAACATGTGAAAGGTACGAGCGATACGAATTCCCATATACGCATCAAAAGCTTGTTGAAGCCCCCCACCCTACTTAGTCTTATGTTCTTTTGCTGATTTGAAGCACGTGAGTTCACGTTCACGCTTATACGAGTAGACAGTTGGTATGTTTCGTTCGCCGCACTCAGTACAATCAGCACCGGGCGCAGTTGAAAAAAAAAATAGCGAGAATAGACAGAGAAGAACAAAAACAAAACCCATTAGCCTGTAAATGCAAACATGCAAAACTATTAGATGAAAAAAAGTTCAAGTACTGTTACAGTAATAATGGCAAGACAAAGAGAAAACGGAGAACAAGCAGACGTTAATTGTAGCAAGAGAGTAAACCGACAAAGTACACTTACCCTAAATGTAAGCTATTTGTAATTAACAAAACAAGACGAGGAAAAAGAAAACAACAAACAAATCAACCTGATAAACTTGTAAAATTACCGGTCGACGAACGACGAACGGACGTGCAGAGGCAGTGCGAAAGTGCCCGCGGCGTTGGTGATACATGTGGAAAGTGGGGAAGGTGAACCTGTAGGCAAAACGTATCAACCTGAGGGGAAAATGTGAGGAACCGATGGAAACGAACAAAAAACTGAAAGACGATAACAAAGGAATAAACATAATGAGCAGAGCGAGAGCGAGAGAGAGAAGAAAAGCGAAGCAGAAAACGGTAGAGAAGCGTATACTACTGCGATTGGCGACGGGTGGGGCAACTTTCCGCACGAATGAACAAAAACCTAGAGCAAGAGAGAGAGAGAGAACAAACCAACACACATACGTAAGATGGTAACGTTTAGAAATTTTCAACCTTTGGTAGAAAAGTGTTTAGTTGAGATATATGAAAAAAAGCATATTTTTGGCGAGAATCGGCAGGAGTAGATGTAAACAAACAAATTTGCCCCGCAAGGAAAGCAAAACTCTCTCACTCACAGGACATTCAAACACGCTCACACTCAGACAGACACGTGGAGGCACGCGCATGTACACACGATCACACACACACGTTTGGATAGCGAAAGAACGCATAGAAATGTTTTAGGAATCCTAAGAAAGTATAAGAGAAGCATCCAAGACGACTGCAGCAGAGTTGGTAGAACGGCAGAGACTAGTGTTTGGCTTAACTATCACCATCAAATCGAGGAACGTCCTGCTGCAAAGATCACTCTGGACACAGTGTACTTCTGAGTTATCTTACCCTCTCCGATAGGAATATGCTCATATCTTGTTTTATTTAATCAAAATTGTTTACTAAGCACCGAAACGACGCAACTTTCAACATACGAGAACGAGAGATTGACGTAAGGAGAGATGAGGATCAGCAAGAAGATCATTGGCAACAATGCAATCAGTATCATCAGCAAAAAATCTAGCTTTTATTAGTTGTCAAAACCGCGGCGAATCGTAATAATTGCATGCAAGCCCAGGTCCAGCGCAGCGTGGTTTTAGAAGCGTAGAATTATGTGTAAATTTCGAGCAAAATTCACAACTTTTGGATTAATCTAAATCTTAGTTTTCGTGTGCATGTTTGAGCAACTGTAACCAAAACGAAGGTCCCGCGGTGACGTGGTAATGCGTGTCACCCGTAACGCAACGCAATAACAGGATTTCCGGTCTGGTTGCGACGCGTTGCTGGTGGTGGAGATGGTGATTTTTTCCTTATTTTTATCATGTCCCGCCTTTCTCGTGGTGGGCTGGCTCGTTTGCTGCACTGGACGGCTTCGGTTATTGTTCTCGCGCACGATACACATCGGCCGGAATGGGTTCCCATGGTCGGAATGGATCCTTTAAAGCATACTTCAAAGTGAAGCATGGGAAGCGAGCCAGAATTCTGGACGACGGCGAGCTACAAGAAGACCAAATTTTGCTTTTTTCCCCAATATTTTCCATTACCCTGCGAACCGGTTTCGGCAACCCAGGACAATACATCCGGGCTGCTGATTTTTGATAATCCTAACGAACCAAACAGCGTTATCCTTTTGCTTTCGGTAGAACGGTTTCCCTTTTTTTACTCAATTTCCTTTGCTGGATGTGTTTGTGTAAGTGTGTGTGCGCGTATTCTTTCTTTGATATTTCATTTTCCAATTCCGTTCCCTTTCGCCCGGTGCGATAGAATGCAGTGCCAAACGGTTGAGTGCAGCTGAAAGGATTGGTGAAGCGCTGAGAGTAAAGGAAGAAAATTAGAGTGCGCCGTTTCCCACAGGAAGCTCGTTGGAAGGCGAGATTGTGACAGCATAATGTATAGTAAGTGTTTCATCACAGCGATAAATGAATGTTTTCTCTGGTGTGTTACGTGAATATTAAGTGAAGTGATTAAATGAAGAATTAAAGAAAAAATCTTGTGCAAGTGATACGAAAATAATTGTATAATATTGTGTGAAAGAGTCGAATTTAAACGGAATTAAAAGCAAGAGGAATTAAATTAGAAATGCGGTCACAGCGTGGAACGTGCAAGTGACAACCCGAAACGACAGTGATGTCCAGTGCCATAAATCATCCAAAGGGATCCCGAGCAACCCGAAATTCGCCACAATTCCCATTTCACTCGCCAAAGGATTCGGTGGAATTGCAGTAATCCAAACCGAGGTGATTTGCGAAACGATCCCCTCTAACCAACCAAACACGGCTCTGTTTCCGTGCTCGTGTGTGTGTGCGCGTGTGCGTGTGTGTGTTATTTTTCTAAAGCTCAACAGCGTGTACGTGTTCGCCAGTGACCACAGCCGTATTCGATTTCACACCCTCACACCCCACCAGTGGGGGTGGGCAGCGAGCCGAAACGGGGGGACGGCAAAAAATGAAGATTTAAACGGGGTTTCCCCCCCCCTCGCTCGGTCGGAGAGGCTGCTGCCGGTGGCACCCGGTCGGTTCCCGGTGGTGAAAGGATTTATTTTGAAATTGAAAAAACCGCACACAAGCCCCCACGATTAGGTAAGCTCATTTATTGAGATGTTGTACGGTGCGAGCGAAACGAGGCAAACGTTTCCGTTCGGTACGCTACGGGGTTTCATCATGCGCACATCCTTTACCCGTGCCGGTGGGAAAGGGTGGGATAATAAAACAAAAAAAAAGTAAACTTACATAAAACAGGTTGGTTTTCCGCACCCGGGCAGCGGCTTTGGTGGTGGGCCGTTTTTCCTTGGGCTCAGGCAAATGGCAATCCGGTACACCATCCGGTAAGGGGACGACACTGCGAAACCAAATTTGAGCCACATATGTGCCACGGTGGGGAAGCTTCGAACAAAATGGGAATATTAATAATTATTATTTCGTAAAATTCATTAAATTGTATGCACCCCAAAAGATTAAAAGAATATATAAAATAGAATGTAAAAAAAAATAAATTAAAAACAACAGCTTTGAAAGCTCTTTTTGATACATTATTATGAAACGTACCAGGCGCCTCCACATTTGTTAAGACGTGATTATATTTTCACATGAAACTATCACAAAAACAGGACTGAAAGCTTATCATTTAAAATCTTGAACTGCTAAGGTGATGTTGATAATTTTTCACATTTTTATAGCATCACTTCTTAATCAACTTGTTCATTATATGAATGTTTTTAGCATATTTTCACCAAAAATTTTATTTTTAAATAATATTCGTACATCATTGGATCTAATTCATTTCAAGTATTAACAATAATTTAGCTAGCTTATTCTTTTAACAATACCACAAACAAATGGACATAGTTAAGTGCCTCGAATGTCAGACTTTTGACCAACCCTTTCCCAACATGTTGTGCGATTGTTCCACATGTTGGGATTGTACTGCTACTCTCGAAACACCCGAAAAGCAAAAGATCGTTTCGCGAAGGTTTCAGTTGACTTTTTGCTTGACTTATTGTACTGTAACGCGTACCGTTCCATTTACTCTCTCTCTCACCGAGAGTTTTATAAATATTTCAGCAACAATCTGACTGTGGGCCTTTACGGCCCGGTTTCCTCTGTCGCCCGAGGTTACCTGCGACGTTCGTGACCAGCTTTCAACTTCCCCGGGGGCCAGGCAAGAGCGGTACAATTTAATCCTTTCAATCGTCCTGCGGGCTTAGTTTTGCGCCAGCCTCCAAGCTCGTGCTGCGAGGAAGGAATGTGAGCATTCTTTAAATTTTAAAGCACCCTCGCTGGAACTGATTAGATATAAAACCAGCTTGGTGCAGCAATTCAACTGCAACAGTTGCCTAGAGCGTCACGTTACATGCTGCCAAACAGCTTCGTCTGTCCGTCGCATGGTCCGCCCGGGGGCCAAGGGGGAATCCTTGACGGCGTAGTTGAAGCTGTACTGGGGGTGAGCATCGTACTCCTCAGTCTGGCGTGG
>KZ073086.1:185191-198171 GCA_002091845.1 Anopheles cracens
GAACGGCTAAGGGCGCTGAAATATGCCCTAAAAAGGCTTGATCCTTGGAAAATGCTTCACAATACAAGAGGGAGCGCTCGCAGAACTTGAAAGGTGACAAAAGTTGGAGAGCTTATGTCTGCTTAAAGTTGTGTGCTGGGAGAATGAATATTTTCCTCGAGCAAACGTTTTATTAGATGGAAATAATCGCCTTAAAAAGCTCTGCGAATGAAAAAGTGTGTTGATCCAATATAAAGCTTGATTCTAGCTCTACTTCTAAGCAAAATATGATGGGTCTTTTTAGACTTTTCTCTAACTCACTCAGTTTGGAATAATATTACTAATTTTCGGACTCTTTTGTGATATTTACACAAACTTGAGCGCTCAAAAATAATACACATTAGCTAGCTTTGTTTTTCCTTACACGTCATATAAAACGTAGCAAGACAGAGAATGTAATACTTTATTTCATCGTTATAGTCATCTCAGTAGATGCTCCCAGCGCGGGAGCGAAGGCACGTTTGAATTTGCAAAAGTAAAGAGAGGCAAAGAGTACTAACATCCAACAACAGGAAAGATGGGAGCCCAGAGTTGGGCGAGGAAATAAAGTACCTAATACTGCAATACTGTTCCGGCGGGGCAAGGAAACAAACGCCGCCATCACTCTAACATTAAGAAACAAACAGAACAAATCTGAGTCAATCGGCGTGCGGGCTACTATGCGCTACTCCTCTAGATTACGTGCGTGTGCGTTTATGTGTGCGTATATGGCCTTGAGAGTCCGGGAATCCGTTCCTGTGCGTGGCTTAGTGGTGGTAGAGGGCGTGCGACAGGACCGGGGCGTGCGAGACGTAGGTGGCCGCAGCCGGGGCATGGTAGGCGAGCGGGGCGTGGTAGGCGACGGGGGCGGGCGCGTGGTAGGCGACCGGGGCGGGCGCGTGGTAGGCGACGGTGGCGGGCGCATGGTAAGCGACCGGAGCGTGGGCCACGGCCAGGGCCGGCGCGTGGTGGGCGACGACGGCGTGCGCAACCGGAGCGGCGGCCACAGTCTTCACGACGGCGGCGTCGGCGGACTTGGTGACGACGGCGTTGAATCCGTTCACCGGGTCGGCCGTGTAGTCGACCGTACGACGGGTGCCGTCGGGCTCAACGAGCGAGTACTGCGGGGAGGGATGCCTGAGTAAGAGAGGGTTCGTCGCTTGGTCTGCCTGTCGTTCGAGCAAAACCTACCTGACCCTGCACAACATCTCCGTCGCGCGTCTCAAGACACCTGCAAATCGCACACATTTTTTCAACTTAGCGTGCTTTCTGCTAATTTTTAAACTGATGTACTAATGCGAAATGTAGTCAGGAAGCTTCTTCTACTTCATCACAACTTGGGAATGTAAAAAAATATCAAAAAAAAAAAAGAAAATCAGCAAGAAACAAGACAGAGCTTGGATTTTCCGCAAACATTCAATTCCGGACGGTTCATTTTTATTTCTAACTTATCCTATTCAAATGACATAATCCTAGCTACTAACATAATCCTATTCAATTCCGAAAATGAGTGGCTGCTACTGTATGTTTATGCTTTGAATTTCATTCAAATCCAATTCTCCACATTAAAAAAAGAATTATCTTTTATATTTTAGTTACGCTATCCGTCAAGAGATGGCGCTACTCTATCAAAGCTGAAGCAAAGACTACTATGATTTGTGTTTCCGAATGAAAAAGTGTGTTGATCCAATATAAAGCTTGATTCTAGCTCTACTTCTAAGCAAAATATGATGGGTCTTTTTAGACTTTTCTCTAACTCACTCAGTTTGGAATAATATTACTAATTTTCGGACTCTTTTGTGATATTTACACAAACTTGAGCGCTCAAAAATAATACACATTAGCTAGCTTTGTTTTTCCTTACACGTCATATAAAACGTAGCAAGACAGAGAATGTAATACTTTATTTCATCGTTATACGATGGTCGGCAAAATGTTCCAACGAAGAAAGGATTGGCAACCCGGCAGTAAGTGTACTGGAAGTGCATAAAAGACTTTCCAGTGCGGATGTATACTGCACACTTTTTCGGCCACCTGCATCAGCGCAAGCGGAAATGCAATTTTGTTGCAGCATGTTACAAGATAGGAGTTCGCCCACAAACACACACACACAGTGGAAGGATGGAACCTACAGCAAACAAAGCACAACCAGCCAGCCACAACCCGGACGCTGTGCCTTTGAGGTACCGACGGACTTCAACCACGGACGAACGGACACCGAAAGCAGCTCTTCCTGGAGAAAGGATTACCGGGTCCGGGATTATGGCCATTAAAGTTTAAGCATCGGGCCGTTGCTCACGGGATAAAGGAGTGGGCAGCCGGGAAGAAAGTCCATCGAAGTGTAACGATGTCCGGTGATGGTGTAAGGTGATGGAAGATTTTTACGACCGCAGCACGCGCTGCGCAAAATGCGACAAATTGCAAATCTTTTCGTACAAACAATTTAATCCTTTCAATCGTCCTGCGGGCTTAGTTTTGCGCCAGCCTCCAAGCTCGTGCTGCGAGGAAGGAATGTGAGCATTCTTTAAATTTTAAAGCACCCTCGCTGGAACTGATTAGATATAAAACCAGCTTGGTGCAGCGAACAAAAAAAAAACGCAATTCAACTGCAACAGTTGCCCAGAGCGTCACGTTACATGCTGCCAAACAGCTTCGTCTGTCCGTCGCATGGTCCGCCCGGGGGCCAAGGGGATCACTAAGCAAAATGAAAATTTAATGAATGTAAAAGGTTAAACAATGAGCGGCCGCTTTAATGGTGGTGACAATTTTATTATGTTTTTTTTTCTCTTCTTTATCCAACCTCGTTCCTGCAGCTTCAATTTAAACGATTGAGCTGTTTTCCGGCGCAAATGTTTGCGAATCCTTGACGGCGTAGTTGAAGCTGTACTGGGGGTGAGCATCGTACTCCTCAGTCTGGCGTGGAGAGAGTGAGAGAGAGCGAGAGAGTGTGAGCGAGAGAATGAAAGGAAGCCAATAATGAACCAACCGATAACAACGCAACGTTCGCTAGAGACACTCTCGAGAATGTGTTCTTGGAACGGCTAAGGGCGCTGAAATATGCCCTAAAAAGGCTTGATCCTTGGAAAATGCTTCACAATACAAGAGGGAGCGCTCGCAGAACTTGAAAGGTGGCAAAAGTTGGAGAGCTTATGTCTGCTTAAAGTTGTGTGCTGGGAGAATGAATATTTTCCTCGAGCAAACGTTTTATTAGATGGAAATAATCGCCTTAAAAAGCTCTGCTTAAAAAAAAACGACCTCTAAATCTTTAATTATAAACCAATCAAAGCAATCATGTTCCTGGATTCTTGCCGCGTTTAACTCACTAAACGATCGGGAAAAACGCAATCCGTAAGATGGTGGCGGGGCGACAGAAATTAATTAAAAACTTTCCAAACGAACAAATAAATGGCTCCGGACTTACCTTCACGAGGGTGGCCGGGGCGGCGACTCCGACCGCGAGCGAGTTGACACCGACGGCGACGGCGGCCAGAACAACGAATACCTGTTGCGGGATGTGCCAAAAACATCGAACCGACCGAGAAAGAAAGAGAGCGAGAGGGAATGAAAATTTAATGAATGTAAAAGGTTAAACAATGAGCGGCCGCTTTAATGGTGGTGACAATTTTATTATGTTTTTTTTTTCTCTTCTTTATCCAACCTCGTTCCTGCAGCTTCAATTTAAACGATTGAGCTGTTTTCCGGCGCAAATGTTTGCAAACGAAACCATTTAATGGTTTCGGTGTTTGTGTGTGTGTGTTTGTGTGCTTTTCTTCGAATCCTTTCCCACCCGCCCGGGCGTGTTTGTTTTCGCAATGAACGGATCGGTGGTTGCGCGCAAATCGCGAATCTGCCGCTGCCTGTGAAGAAAACCCAGCGAACAGCAACCATCCGGAAGTGCCGCTGGTGAGGGTGGAAGACACAACGGTAGCAATTTTGGAAAATTAAATTTCATGTGCGAGAAAATGAATTTGATTCGCCGGAACGATCGGAGGAATTGTGAAAAGCGGGAAAGAAAATGTGAAAATTCCAGCAGCGGCCTGCGGAAGGAGCAATCCAATCACGGTGGGGGTGGCGTGATTTCTTGGACACGCTTGGTGTTGTCAGATGACGCAGCGATATGCCGCCCCGGGCACGCACACCATGAAGGGGGTCCTCGAATCTACAGCTTATTGCCTTCAAAGCTTTGATTACAAGAAAGTTACACGCGTTGCTACGTCTTCTAAACAAAGACATCAGGACACGCCAGGCACGGCTTGCTTTGACGGAGGATAGCGATAGTGAGCCGAAGGAAAAATCCAGCTCCGGTGCTGGTCACGTCCACGAGACGGAGTGTCTGTGTGTGATTCGACACACTTATCATAGGCTGGCCTCCATGAGGTATGACGTTTCGAAATTCGGTGTTATTAAAAAGAGAGAGATAGGTGAAAAAATCGTTTAATCGCCTTTCTTTTTAGGGGACTTTAAACGACAAACGAGATGCTGCTTAAGGTTTTGTGTAAACAACAAAGTCCGGGAAAGTGGACACCAGCTTTAGTCGGTTAATTGACTAAGTTCGGCGTGGCGTGCGTCTTACAGAAATCCATTACAATACTTCTATTGAACAAAGTTTCGATTGCGACTTTACCAGCGCCAATAAGGCTTATTTTGTCAAACCAAGAGCTTATTGGAACCGATTAAACCCTCACCTTTCTCTGGTGTTCGTGTTTTAAGCAATTAGTAGACTGAATGATCCATCTATTTGTTGCGCACCTTTCTTGTGCTTAAAAGTGTCCTTAGCAGCTGAAACTTCCCGCTCGATAGTGAATCACGGACGCATCTGCTATTCCTCAGGGCAATTTTCGTCCCCGAACGCGATAAGTGCAATAAATAATACGGCCCGAATTTGGCACCTTTTCTAGGGAAGTGTTTAAGACACTCGGGGCAAGTTTTTATTGCGGAAATGGCGATGCGAAGGTGAACGACGGTCTCCTAAAAAATAGGGAAAAGAAAATCAACCTGAGCACCTGCTGCGTGCTGAGGTAGGTCTATAGCTTTCGCACACGCCTGAGACAGCGTTGCCGGACTGGTCAGCTCGAAAACTCATCAGAAAGTTTAAATTCGCAAACTTTCGCCCGGCGCTGGACGCGCTCGGAATAGCCCCAGCGGTTGCATTGCTCTAAAGGGGGGGGCGCTTTTTCTATGATTCTTCTTAAATGAATCCGCCCGGAATGTGCTTTGATGTGATAGTTCTTTTTCTCTCTTCATCGGTGCGCTTTCCATTGCACACCACCGTACTCCGTCGGAGATGTTTTAAATTCATTTATTCACCATTTCATTAGGCTTACTCTGTTTTCCGAGTTTCGGTGGGGAAAAAGCAAAACAGAGCACAAATAAAGAAATAGCTCCAAACAAAAAAGAAGTGCAAGGCGAAACTGATCGATTGGAAAAGCGTGAATGTGCGTGTGCAAATGTTTTCACAATCGATTGGCTCAAAATCGAACTCAAAATCCCCGAAAAAAAGGCCTCCCAATACTCGGCCACACCGCTGCAGGCGATGAGTGGATTAAACGCACCGAGGTGTAAAGGAAAAGCGGTCTGTTCTATGTGCTTTTTTAGTTTGGTTTGGGGAAAAATAAAACCACTCGAAAGCGAACCAATGCGAGAGCGAGAGATCCATTGGGAAGCGAGCCTCCCCCGAAGGGACCATCCACCAGTGGAAACGTTTGCCGAAGGTATTAATTTGCGCCGGGCCTTTTTTTTGTCGAGAGGGAGGGCCAATTTTCGAACCTTGTGCCGGATGCAGTACGGCTGAGAAAACTGATAATTAAATTCATGTAACGAATAAACGGACCGATTTTTCTCCCCGGGGGAGTTCGCGTTCCTCCGCTTCGAAAACACCGGGTTCAGCTTCCGGTTGAAGTTCTGCCTCACGAGGAGGTTACAGCGAGTGCGAAAGGAAGTGAAAATGGAAATCGCATCATTAGCATTAATGTCATTGATCTGATTCGCTCGTCTAAATGGAAATCAGCAGCGCGCGGACAGGGTTTTTGGGGGCCAGCGCCCCCCCGGTTTGGAGGCCGCCGGGGTTTTTCTCGTTCTGCATGACGAATTTTCCGCCCCACTTCGAACCGCCAGCACAAGCACAATTTATCATTTTTGTTACGCCGTCACTGTCACTTTTAATCATGGCCGCGGTGTTCCTTTTGCGCTCGGAATGAACAAAAAAGTGCTCCATTGACCGGATGAATAGAGGACGGCCAGAAAGGACGCTAAATTCGTGGCAGAGTGAATTTCATTTATCGCCACGGATCGTGCCACACACACACACACGCACACCTGTCGACCATCCGGCGCACATTTCGTCGGTATGTCGATGACTTGCAGCGGCAAAAATCGTTTCGATTGTGAGAAGGCTCGCGTGAGGCTGTGTTTTGTCGCAGCGCCTCTAGGTGACTTGGCCGGTGTTACGGCGTTACGAAGCGAATGGTGCAAGGGGTGGGAAGTTATGAACTCTCCTCCCGCGCTGGGACAAAGATGCCTGCCACTCGCATGAATAGCAGCGCTTTTTGCCCCGGTAAGCGTGTGGACGCTGGTAATAAAAGGATTACCAAAACGAGCGTTACGCGGATTACGAGCGAAGGCTCCGCTGAGTGTGTGTAGTTCTTGCATCTCGCACCGTTCGACGTTTCTTTTGTCGATTTTTGTGTTGCCCCCACCTCTGGTGATGTGCCGGAAAAATCGTTCCGAAGCGCGATTCTCGGCGGCATTTGATTTTATTCAACGATGTACGATGATTTACAAAATCATGAGCATACTTTGTGTATCTTCCGGGAACTTACTCAGGTCACAACTCTTGCCCGACACAATTCGATGTTTTTATCTCCTTTTGAGTGTCATTTCCTTGTTATTTTATCATCATAGTAGTTGATTCTTCATACATGACACGTTTGTTCTTTGACTCTTTCCGTAAGTTGACTCTTACTGGCATCTTTGTTGTGGAATCTAACGACTAGCTGAGTCATTTCGTAGACTTTTAAGACTTTTATCAGGAAATGATTCTTTTTTCTCTAAGGTAGTCTATGAGGACACTTTTTGTTGACTCTTTTTGTCGATCTAATGTTTGTTTAACCATTATTTTAATAATTTTTTCACAGAAACGTGTGAGTGTTGATTCTTTTTCAGGTTTTTTTTATGTAGACTAGTTTTTCGACCATGTGCAATTTGAATCTTTTCGGGAGTAGGACCTTCCTTGACACTTTCTGAAAGAAATCTCTTTTGATAACTATTTTTCAGACCCTTTTTTGGTGAAGGTTACTATTAATGTTTGTCAAGGACTGCTCTTTTTCTTAACTAATTCTTTGACTCCTTACGAATGGTGACTCCTTTGGTGGCTCATGAGAAAAGTATTCAGAATCGAACCGATTCATTGAAAAGAGTGAGCGAAAAGCACATCCCTACACCTCCCAAAACACGAAGCTGTCAGAAGGATTACGGGACATTAGATGGTTCACTCATTCAAATTTCGTTCCGCTCAGTAAAGAAAAGAGTGGAAATATGACAACACGCACACGTGCAACCCTTCCTCCTAATGTGGGTAAGGCTCGCATCACACATCGGGTTCAAAATTCAATTTTCCCTCGCCCACTGTATCTGTCGTTCTTCCTGGCCCGATTGGGATTTATGAAAGATTTTTTGCTCGGTGTATGTGTGAGTGAGTATAGATGAATCCCCATACAGCGAGTGCGATGTATTATTCGGTATCGCTTCTCCAGCACGATCGATCGACAGTCAATCATGCACACACACACACTCTCTCATACGAGTGATTCGCCGGGAGCACTGATTGCCCCCGGGGCATGCAATGCGAATCCCCGACAGCACGAACGCAAACAATTGCACACACGCTAAACGCTGTTTACGTGCCGAATCTCGTCGCGATCTTGCCTCGAGAACTCGAAGACACCCTGTTCGGATGCGGAATTATGTGAGGCACAGCCGTGCGTGTAAACACGAACCGCGGCATCCAATTTGTGTAATCGAATTGGGCCGCGTCGTGAGTGATGGGAGCGCAAATTTCGGGTTGATTGTAATGTATTGAGCTGTTTATGATGCGCGGTTTATGATTGAGCTGTTTTGCTCGTGTGCGTCATTGCCGTGCGGGCAAAACAATGCTCGAGCTGGTGGTGCAAGTAGTTGCACGTTGGAATGCTCAGGGAGAACCTGCCGGGACAGACAGAATGCACGGGTCGTTTTTTCTTCTCCTTTTCAACACAAACGGCGTATAAATGTTTCATCCACCCGAAAATAACCACCTTGGCGCGTGGCATGGGAATTGGATCGTGATTATGGTGAAATTACCTCATCAGGATCATAATGTGTCGGGGCCAACCGAGCACCAGCTGGATCGTTGCTGCCTTTCTCTCAGACTCCATTAGGTGAATTGTCCCTGCATAAGCCCCCCACGGACTCCAGGGACGCTCCAAAAGGGAGTACTTTTCTCGCAGTGACCGTTAAGAGATGCTCCTGTCGTTATGGTCTGTCCAAATTGACCATCACGGAGCTATTCTTGTGCGGCCGCCTAATCCCATTCCATTCGGCACGACACACACGCTTTCACGGCTGCTGGCAGCTGGCCAAGAATGTTGTCGTGTCGTGGCGAGCAGTATCTCGAGCCCCATTATCGAAATTCTCGCGACGACGACGCTCGGGTATGGCGCGTTCCAAAAATAGATTCTCGCGACCACCTTTCACTCCCGACAATGAGCTCGCTTGTATAGGAAGCGTGTCGAACATTAGGCAAACATTACCGTTGCGGGAGGTGGATTAGATTGTGGGGCGCTTTGGAAAGCGGCATTAGCATTAAAGCGCGCTTTTACGATCGTAAAAAGCGAACCCGAACCACCCCCGGGGAAAGCTTAAAGTGCAGTGAACGATTTACCAATTTCGCTGCTGGAGGATGGGAGTAGCGTCGTACAAGTCGACTGCTGAGATCATCATAAGTTAGAGAGACACACACACACAACCAAACACCGGAAACTTCATCCACCGGCGTTGCGGTTGGCTTGCACGGCTGCCGGCAGGATAAAGCCGGGCCCGTCTCGAGAGCACACTCAATCGACCACGAGGATGGATTGTATTTTAAGCTCACCGAGCATTCTCACACTCACCCGGCAGAGCGCGGGGGGGGGGGGAGAGGCCCCGGGAGCCAAAGTCAACACGGGAGGCACAATTTATTGCACCGAAAGCACCTCTTTGGATCGATGATGGAAATAAATCGAATTCCATTACCATCCCGTTTCGGCACCTTTTTTGCTTGCTTGTTGTGTGTTTGAGATGTGTGTTTGGAAGCCAAAGCAAAAGAAGCATGTGAATGGTTTCTCCCTGAAATTGTGGCTAACGCTCGTTTCATCGCCTCAAAACGGACGCGTTTTTTTTCAACGGAAATTGATTTTAATAAATTAAAGCTTTTCGTTTCTGCCTCCAGATGCTCGACTCTGACGTGTAACTGACATCCGGTCTAATCGTTCCGATTATCCATCGCCCCACCAAAACGCTGCGTTTCTAATCACGCAGCAATCACGTACATTCTATTTCACTCCATGTTAAGCTCACGAAGCAAATTCTGCTTATTTATTCAAATTCCTGCAGCTTTCGTTTGCATTCTTTGGCCCATCTGCGATAAACATTCCAAACACTCGCCGGTTGTTGTACGAAATTTCGCAACACACCAACAGCAGATGGGCGCTCCGTTTAAAGGAACAACAATATTAGCGAGCATTGAAGAGCAGAAGAAGAAAAAACTCCACATCCTGCTCGCAACACACTCACACGTATACACACAGTGATTTAAATCACGCGAATGAACGAAATTAGATTTCCTACACCACGCAGCACGGACGGCCATTGGCAAACGGGCATGTCTGCGTGGTTCTGGCCGTGTCAGAGTTCATCCGGCAGCCTCAACACAGCCATCCCGTTTGCATCGGTTTCCAGTCGAACAACTTTTTCGCTCCTAATCGTGCCGATTTTTGTTGACGTTTTTTTTCTTCTCTCTCCCACCCCGAAAAAGGGATAACGCATCGAGACGGAAAACTTTTGCATCGCTGGATTTCGTTTCTGGGGGTGTGTTTTTTTTTTCTTCCTTTGCTCCTTTGCTTTGTAAAAGGCTAAAAAAAGGGAACGTTTGCTAAGAGTGTGCTCTGCTACTCCGAACCGAACCGAATTTCGTAGCTCAAACAACCCTAGAAAGGGTCTGTTCGCTCGAAACACCACGAAGCCACGGAGCATCCCGATTGGGTGCCGATGACAGGCTAGCAGAACGCCTATACTGACACGACCTTTAACCCTCACTGGAGTTCGAACACTGGGTCACACGCACGCAGCACGAACACGGTTTGCGGCTACTAAAAAGGGAAAGAACGTTACCTTGGCGAACATCTCGGCGTGTTACTGTGTCACTGTGCTTCTGTTTGCTCGGCGGCGGCGCTCAAGACTGCACTTCACTGCACCGGTGGATGTGAATGAACCGAAAGCGAACACGTCTGTGATACCGTTTCGCTGCAATCGGCGCACTTTATATACCCAGCAAGCCCACTCCTGATGCGACGACTTCGGCGGTGACCTGCACGCACGCACGTGCGTCGGTTACCGGTCGCGCGCGGGTGTGCGTGTGTGTGTGTGTGCAGGAAGCTCAACGCAAGACAAGGACGCAAGGCATGAGCCGAAAGGCACCTCCTCGCACTCCGCCCCACCTGCTGGAACGAAATGCAACTATGGTGGTGGACCCGATCGGGTGCGTAAATGTCGCTCGAGTGTCACAAGGAAAGGGCGTCTGGCGCATTCCGCACGCTCGCGCACACGGTTGCGTACGCGCACCGAGGCGGAACCCTTGACATGCGTTACAGGGCTGCTTTTTTGTTGTTGTTGTTGCTGCATGCTGCCACAAGTTCACAGTTCACTCGCGGCCCGCGGGTAGGCGGATTTCGGCGGCCGCCGTGTGTGTGTGTGTGTGTCTGTGTTTTTACAGCCGCTGTTCCACTCTCCCACGAGGCTTAGCGATTTGGGGGTGGCGATGGGTACAGCGGGCCACGACTCGCCCGGGGTGTTATCTACGCATCGAGAACGACAAGAAAAGTGCATTATCATTCGTTGGAAGTATCAATCATACGGAATAATTCATCATCAGGACAGCCGAAACAAGGTCTTTTTTTAATAAAAAAGGGTCATTTTTCGTATTGTACTATCGGTTCATTAGATCAAGGTTGATAGATTCTACACGTTTGATTTATTTTTGGTTGGATTGCTATATTATTATTTTGTTCCAAATGGTAAGGTTCAATAATACTTTATTTTTAGTATATTGTGTGTGTAGCATTAAGGGGCTGCTCTAGAATAAGTCTGATGAGACAAATGACAAGAACAAACGTATGACGCTGTATGAAGGTGCGCTAGGAAAGTCTGTGAAACATCGACGAACTTTTGTCGTCACACAAATCTGGTTGTATTTACCGGTGACACACCTTGGCGCTATCAATCTTGGTAAAAAACATGCATGTGACACACCTTTCAAGTTGAACCTTGGTTGTAAAAATTATCTGATGATGAATTTTGGATAATTTGGAAAATAATTTTGTATAAACATTAAAAGCCTGCATACTACGGTAAATCTCTATTAACACTCTCACTGACAACCGGCTACCCGGGTAGCCAGCAACTTGAAATGCTAATAACTTTGTATTGAGTATTTTAATTGAATTGAAACCTCCTAGCAAAAAGTATCATTACTTATTTAGTTTATTTATCGTTTTAATGTGACTTTCTATCTTTCACCGTTTTCTCTTTATCTTTCGTCAAAGAAGTGCTAATTTTTTCGAAGATGAGCGCCTTTTGATTTTTTTATTTTTTGAGTACTTTATCCCAATTTAATCTTCAAAAGCGCTTTACAGGAGAAAGAATATACAAATTGATATTTATGCTAAATTTTGCTAATTTTTCGTATGAGTAGTTTATCAATGAGAAGATTTTTAAGATGAATGAAATTAACACGGTGGTCAAATAATGGTGGTATAACGTTTGCGGAAGTCAGTTAACGTCACGTATGGTGCTATATCATCATCGAAATGCCATCATCGAAAATTGCCTTTTGGAAATTGTGTTTTTATGATTTTTTCTTCAAAATTGTATAGAAAAATTCAGATTAAGCTATAAGAAATTCGAAATTTTGTTCCTCAATGGATTCCAGAAAGAAAAATTTGATTAAAAATATACAAAGCACTAAAAAAAGGAAAAAACTCTAAGCCTAAAAACATGTATTCGAACACCGATTTTCGAAAAAAAATTGACCCCTTTTCAATCAGTAAAAACAAGAAAACGGAGAAAAGCAGAGAGCCGCGATAAACAGATTAAAAAACTAGAATAGTTAATGTACGTTTTCCTCAAATGGTTGAACTACACAGGAATACGCATTAAAAAGTTATTCGCGTTCGAAGTCGCTGACTACCCGGGTAGCCCGGTTGTCAGGAATGTGTTGTGTTTTTGGTTGGTAGAGACAGGGTTAAACGGTTTTTTTGTTACCACTGGGTGTAAACGCGACCTACTTTTGTTTTACAGCTTGTCGGACGACAATTTGTTGGCCGACAAATGCTAGAGCACTCATAAAACTTGTCGTTGACGTTTGTTTCATGAAACTTATTCTAGAGCAGCCCCTAAGTATGAGACTTAATATTTGTTTAATATAGAATCAAAAACATACAGACACATTTTAATGATTCAAGTTAGTTTAGAATATGTGTTTACAGTACTTGTTAAGAGATTAATATATTAAAATGGCTGATAAAGAACAAATAAAGTAACGAAAATATACTTTTGTCTGTACATTGCATAGTTATTGGGGCAGCTTCACTGTATCCGCCCTGATGTATGCAATCTGTTGATCATAATGCTGTTGATATAGGTTTATATTGTTGTTTATCATTAGTAAAAGG
>KZ073087.1:0-17211 GCA_002091845.1 Anopheles cracens
GCGATAAGAACCGATGCGAACCGATTGCGGGAGCCTCGCACTGTACTGTAGTGGGCGCGCATCTGCACCGGACGATCTCCGAGTGTGACCGTTGTTAACCGCGCACACGGATTGATTGCCGCTAATTGATAATGGGCCGTAATAGGTTGGCTGGCTCGAGGCACGGCGCATTTCCAGGCTTAGCCCTTCGTATCGGCAGGTATTTCAGCAATCGTAAACAGAGGCGAGCGCGCGCGCGCTCGGGGAACTATTCGTACCGCCCGTGCACACTCAGAAATTTGAACAGCTGCTGGACCGCACCGGGAACTAACGCGCGAAGCGCGCACGCGGCACGCGCTCACAGCAAAACGGTATCAATAATAAAGGATGCTTTTTTCGTGGCGTGCCGCTCATTCAGCTTCCGTCGGTCGGTCGAAGGAGACCGGTGTTTGGTGTTGTTGTCCGGTGCGAAGGTTGCCAAGGTTGCACTGGTGAGTGCGTGTGTGTTGCGGAGTAGTAGTACGGTAGTTAAAGACGCGCGCCACCGCCAACTGTGATCCGAGTCGGCAACGAGTGGATAGTTGTGAGGCAACAGCAACAATCAGCCGGTGTTTCGACCGTTCTTCCGGCTAGGTGTACGTTCCAGTTTGGGTTGATTGTGAAAGAATAGTGTGTGCGCCCTAGTGTCGCGCCCCTTTAAGGGGGATTTGTGTGCGAGCGATAAAAACTTCACCGTATCAGTCGTGATCCACCGGGGGGAGTTGTAGGGCGGGGATCCCGAGAAGTCTCGGGATTTATGAGATCTTCGTCGCACCGTGTGTAAAGCGAGCAAACGCAATCCATACCCACAGTGATCTGAGATGGCGGAAGCGACGATGGTGATCAAGAAAGAGCAGCTCTCGCTCCAGCCTGATCCAGCGCTGTAAGTTCGGTCGGAAGTGTGCGTGTGTGCGTGCGAGAGAGTTTCAGTGTTTTCTTGATGTGTTGTACAGGACACAACTTCCGGAGGGATGCGGCCGACGGATGTGGCTGTTTATGGGTGTCTACTGGAAGACGCTGCTGGTGCTGCTGGTGCCCTGCCTGGCCGGTACCGTCTTCCTGATCGACACGTCACCCCCGTTCCGGTGCATGTACATCGTGATGGTGATGGCGGTGTTCTGGATCACGGAGGCGCTCCCGCTGCCGATCACGTCGATGCTCCCGATCGTGCTGTTCCCACTGATGGGCATCCTCGATACGAACAGGACGTGCATGATGTACATGAAGGACACGATGCTGATGTTCATCGGTGGCATTGTGATGGCCCTCGCGGTCGAGTACTGCAACCTGCACAAGCGTGTCGCCCTGAAGGTGATCTCGGTGATCGGATGCAGCCAGCGGCGGCTGACGTTCGGGCTGACCGTGGTCACCATGTTCGTTTCGATGTGGATCTCGAACACGGCGACCGTCGCGATGATGTGCCCGATCGTGCAGGCCGTACTAGAGGAGCTAGAATCGGTAGGTATGCGGTGATATGAGATCTTTCGATCAATCTCTAGTACAAACCGTCCACCCATTCAAAACAGCAAGGACTTTGTCAGATCAACGAAAAGCCCAAGTCGCTTGAGGGTGGCGCCGAGCAGGAAGAAGAGTGAGTGTTTTGTGGTGTCCATACTTCCTATAAGGGCGTAAAAGTAGTAAAGAGAGCCTCTTTTTTCCGACAGACAACCACGACCCACGAAGATCACCATGTGCTACTACATCGGGACGGCCTATGCGGCAACGTGCGGTGGCGTGGGGACGATCGTCGGCTCCGGTGTGAACCTGACGCTGAAGGGCATCTACGAGAGTCGCTTTCCCGAGGCGCCCGGGATCGACTTCCCGTCGTTTATGTTCTACAACGTGCCCGGCATGCTGGCGTTCACCTTTCTCACCTGGGTTTGGCTGCAGTGGCTGTTCATGGGAATGTTTAGGTGAGTGTGAGCGTCTGGTAGGTTTTGTGAGACGGAACATATACATTTATGACAAACTATCTGCCTCCATTTTTATGGGAAATTTGAGGCAACTAGGTGAAGTTTTGTTTTTCTCACAGATTCAAATAGAAATCTGTACCTATTGTTTTGTTCTAGGAATAACAACTTCCTAGGAAGATAAGCTGTTGAGCTGATTGACACTATCAGTCACTTTGAACGTCGACTGACACATCCTTGAGCTTGCTACCTTGAACTTCGATTGCTTGGAAATCGGTTTGAGTTATTGACAAGCGGTTTCTTACCTAATGCTTTATATTTCTGCAAAGTTTCTTAAAAAACTGTTGAATTTTATTTGAAAGATGTATTCTAATGTTTGAATTTTGTAAATTTCCATCACCCCAAGCATACTTGCTACCCCACCTACCTGTTACACTTGTAATATCACAGCAAAACGGTATCAATAATAAAGGATGCTTTTTTCGTGGCGTGCCGCTCATTCAGCTTCCGTCGGTCGGTCGAAGGAGACCGGTGTTTGGTGTTGTTGTCCGGTGCGAAGGTTGCCAAGGTTGCACTGGTGAGTGCGTGTGTGTTGCGGAGTAGTAGTACGGTAGTTAAAGACGCGCGCCACCGCCAACTGTGATCCGAGTCGGCAACGAGTGGATAGTTGTGAGGCAACAGCAACAATCAGCCGGTGTTTCGACCGTTCTTCCGGCTAGGTGTACGTTCCAGTTTGGGTTGATTGTGAAAGAATAGTGTGTGCGCCCTAGTGTCGCGCCCCTTTAAGGGGGATTTGTGTGCGAGCGATAAAAACTTCACCGTATCAGTCGTGATCCACCGGGGGGAGTTGTAGGGCGGGGATCCCGAGAAGTCTCGGGATTTATGAGATCTTCGTCGCACCGTGTGTAAAGCGAGCAAACGCAATCCATACCCACAGTGATCTGAGATGGCGGAAGCGACGATGGTGATCAAGAAAGAGCAGCTCTCGCTCCAGCCTGATCCAGCGCTGTAAGTTCGGTCGGAAGTGTGTGTGTTTGTGTGCGAGAGAGTTTCAGTGTCATCTTGATGTGTTGTACAGGACACAACTTCCGGAGGGATGCGGCCGACGGATGTGGCTGTTTATGGGTGTCTACTGGAAGACGCTGCTGGTGCTGCTGGTGCCCTGCCTGGCCGGTACCGTCTTCCTGATCGACACGTCACCCCCGTTCCGGTGCATGTACATCGTGATGGTGATGGCGGTGTTCTGGATCACGGAGGCGCTCCCGCTGCCGATCACGTCGATGCTCCCGATCGTGCTGTTCCCACTGATGGGCATCCTCGATACGAACAGGACGTGCATGATGTACATGAAGGACACGATGCTGATGTTCATCGGTGGCATTGTGATGGCCCTCGCGGTCGAGTACTGCAACCTGCACAAGCGTGTCGCCCTGAAGGTGATCTCGGTGATCGGATGCAGCCAGCGGCGGCTGACGTTCGGGCTGACCGTGGTCACCATGTTCGTTTCGATGTGGATCTCGAACACGGCGACCGTCGCGATGATGTGCCCGATCGTGCAGGCCGTACTAGAGGAGCTAGAATCGGTAGGTATGCGGTGATATGAGATCTTTCGTTCAATCTCTAGTACAAACCGTCCACCCATTCGAAACAGCAAGGACTTTGTCAGATCAACGAAAAGCCCAAGTCGCTTGAGGGTGGCGCCGAGCAGGAAGAAGAGTGAGTGTTTTGTGGTGTCCATACTTCCTATAAGGGCGTAAAAGTAGTAAAGAGAGCCTCTTTTTTCCGACAGACAACCACGACCCACGAAGATCACCATGTGCTACTACATCGGGACGGCCTATGCGGCGACGTGCGGTGGCGTCGGCACGATCGTGGGCTCCGGTGTGAACCTGACGCTGAAGGGCATCTACGAAAGTCGCTTTCCTGAGGCGCCCGGGATCGACTTCCCGTCGTTTATGTTCTACAACGTGCCCGGCATGCTGGCGTTCACCTTTCTCACCTGGGTTTGGCTGCAGTGGTTGTTCATGGGAATGTTTAGGTGAGTGTGAGCGTCTGGTAGGTTTTGTGAGACGGAACATATACATTTATGACAAACTATCTGCCTCCATTTTTATGGGAAATTTGAGGCAACTAGGTGAAGTTTTGTTTTTCTCACAGATTCAAATAGAAATCTGTACCTATTGTTTTGTTCTAGGAATAACAACTTCCTAGGAAGATAAGCTGTTGAGCTGATTGACACTATCAGTCACTTTGAACGTCGACTGACACATCCTTGAGCTTGCTACCTTGAACTTCGATTGCTTGGAAATCGGTTTGAGTTATTGACAAGCGGTTTCTTACTTAATGCTTTATATTTCTGCTCAGTTTCGTAAAAAATTGTAGGATTTTTGAAAGATTTATGTTAGTATTAAAATTTGAAAACTTTCACCACGCCAAGCATACTTGCTACACTTAGTACTACCTGTTGCACTTGTAATATTTGTTACTAATAATGTGCAAAGTTAGTGTCAATGGAAACCAACATTGTAAAATGGAAGATTGAAATCATGTCAATTGACTCCAAATTCCAGTGCCAAGAGTACTCAATCGGTCAGTCCAGTTTACCGATTAGTTCTTGTAAACTTCTTGAAGGATTTCGGTATTTGATGTTGTTTGTTTATATCCATCTTGAATTCAATATTGTTTCCTTATGGTTTTTTAAATAATGTTCAATATTAATGTCTAACTTTAGACTATTTCACAATCGGCTCAATTTTGCAACTGTTGTTTGAAGTTAAAACAAAAAAAATAAAAATCAACTAAATTAGTTCATTTCAATTTAAGCTAAAGTTCTTGTAGATGCTCGAAGGATCTTGTTACGAATGTGTAGATTTTTGAGTTAATTTTAATGTATCAACTAAATGAATCAATGAAATCAAGTCTCAAATTTAAAAAGCTAATGCAACTAATGCAAGAGATGATGAGAAAGTTTCCTTGAAAACTGAAATGGATCACTGATGTTGCTGCCCTCCATTATTTAACTTGTTTTCAAGGCTGTTTTATAATATGCAAAGCCTCGTTCGTGCCGCAACGGAATGAAAAGAAGATAATGTTTAGGCATAATTAATCTTGGCTTTGTTTTTGTAGAAGAATTCCTAACTATTTGCATTTTTATTGCACATCTCAAGTAAAAAAACAAACCATCAAATTGCGTCCAAATGGGTCAAAACAACCCAATCAACAGCACCGTTCCGCCTATTTATAGCCTATCGATGGAACTGATTCCACCGGAAATTTCCCCAATTTCGCGCAGACGACCCGTCCCCGATCGAACGCTAAGAATAGCTTTTCAGGTGTTAATTGACTTAAAAAATGGCAAACAAATTTGACTAACGAAAATGTCTGGCTTCCTCAAACAAAACAAACCACACACACAGACCCAACAGCGAGGAGGCACGTGCGGCCAACATCGGCCCGGAGGGTGAGGCGGTCGCGAAGCGCGTGATCGAGACGCGGTACCGCGAGCTCGGCCCGATGAGCACGCACGAGCTCGGCGTGGCGTTCTTCTTCGTCCTCTCGGTCGTGCTGTACTTTACGCGCGAGCCCGGCTTCATGCTGGGGTGGGCCGACCTCCTGCCCGATGTGTAAGTTTCTTTGCGTTGCGTATTTCTAAACTCAAGAGAGCGACTTGCTCCTAACAGCCACGTGCGTTTTGCAGCAAAATCAAAGACGCCACTCCCGCCATCTTCGTCGTGATCATGCTGTTCATCGTGCCGGCCGACTGGAGCTGGCTGTCCTTCTTCCGCAAAGGGGGCGGTAAGTTGCGTGCAAGCTTGCACGCCGGCTGGGTGCTTTGAAAGCTCGACTGACTGTGCTTTTCAAACCCCTTGTGGTGACGCTTTTTTTTTGTAGGACGCCTGCCGAAGCGGGCCTCGCCGGGGTTGATCACGTGGCGCTTCATCAACCAGAAGACACCGTGGAGCTTGCTGTTCCTGCTGGGCGGTGGGTTCGCCTTGGCCGAGGGTGGCCGCGCTTCCGGCATGTCGGCCTTGCTCGGCCAGTCGCTGGCGGTGCTGAAGGTTCTGCCGCCGCTGCTGCTGCTGTTTGTGCTGTGCCTGGTCGGCGAGTTCCTCACCGAGTTCACCTCGAACGTGGCCATCTGCAACGTGGTGCTGCCCGTTCTAGCGGAAGTGGTACGTCTCTCTCCCTCTGTGTGTGTTTGTTTGTGTGTGACAACCAACTGAATGTGTCATTGTGTTTAACGCAGGCGATCGCGATTGAAATTCACCCGCTGTACCTGATGTTTCCGGTGGCGATGGTGTGCAGCTTCTCGTTCCACCTGCCGGTCGGTACGCCCCCGAACGCGATCGTCGCCGGGGTGGGCAATATCCGCATCAAGGATATGGCCGTCGCCGGCATCGGGCCGACCGTCTTCACGCTGCTCATCAGCTGGGCCAGCTTCCCGACGTGGGGCAGCGTCATCTACCCGGAGCTGGCCACGTTCCCGGACTGGGCGCGTCCCCTAAACGAGACGCTCGTGTAGAGGCCGAACCGCCGTATTTTTAGCTTTACCGTGTGTACATGTCCGTTCATTTGTATATTTGTACGTGCCATTCGTTTAGGTAGGATGCTAGGCTGTAATAAACGTATTTTTGTTCTCAACCAAGCTGACGTTTGCACGCTTCAAGGTGCTCAAGGTGAGTTGGAGCTGGTGCATACATTGTACATTGCTCGTTTTATTGACACGTGTTGAAATTTATGCCACCTGCGCGATTGGACGATTAGGAATTCAACGCGCGCGCGTGCGCGCACTCAGCCACCAACTGGACACAGCTCGCCGCCATTGTAGCAGGGCAGCTTCTGCTTGTCCTTTTCCGGTCGCTCCACCCCGACTTGGCCACCGTCCTCATCCACACAGTAACACTCGCCTCGGCGACAGGCCAACCGTCGGTAGTTTCCGTTCGGACAGCACTCCGGCACCTCCAGACTTTTGCTGTCGATCAGTAGCTTCCTCGCTCGGGCGCATTCTACGAAGCAGAACGAAACGTCACCAAAAAGCTATTAGCATTCCACACCAACACTCGCACTCACTGCAGTTCATGGATGCGGCGAGCGGTGTGCTGAGCGGCGCCCGGTACTCCTCGATCGGTGCGCCTTCCCGATCCGCACAGTACAAGTAGCCGCCGGTCGGGTGGAGCTGGATGCGATCGTAGTGCCCGTCCGGCTGGCAGACGTCCCGCTCGAACTCGAGCACGTTGAAGTCGGCGGTGGCGTACGCGCTGATGTCCACGATCTGCGCCAGCTTCACGTTCTCGCAGTCGCGCAGGTAGGTCGTGTTCTCGTGCAGCCGTTTGTCGACTGCGGCAATAATAAAAAAAACAGGGAAATTGGTGAGCTCACGCTTGGGACACTACACTCGGGTGGGGACACGTACAGCAGGGCAGGCTGGCGAGGCCGCGGGTGACGTTCCGCAGGTCGGACGATGGGCGGCCGGTGTGCATGTCCACGCAGACGCACATGTCGTCCACGCACTGCAGCTGATCGTACGAGCCTTTCGAGTCGCAGCGCGACGTCAGCACCGGGTACGGGGAGTTGAGCAGGGTGCGTGCCTTCGCCGCCAGCCGGGAGCATTCTGTGTGTGTGTTTTTTGTTTGATTTCGAGTCAAGAATATTGGGATATACACAAATTTTCAGGGATTAGTATAAAACATCAAAACATTTTTTTTAATTTTGCTCCCCCAAAGTAGTTTGACTCAGGTTATTATTTCAACAAAATAGATTCTCTAAAGCAGATCAAAAGGTTTTAAAGAACATTAGTGTCTTTGAAAGGAAAGCATCATCCTGTACATACAATTTAATCAAACATATGCGGTTCAGAGAAGTTAAAAGAGGCGTATGATTCTAAACTCTGTATGAGTGAATTTGAAGATTGTGCAATGGATGGACTGGATGGCTGGATTGAGTTCTTCACCATTCAAACTAGAGATTTGAACTAAAGATGTATGATGAGGCTAGACTTTCTTAGGTACTTTTTACAACAGATTTAAGATAGCCTAACTTAGCCTGAAAATAAGCTATATTAATAGCAAGAGCTAACACAATTGAAGGTACTGAAGTTATTATTCGCGTTGAAGAACTCCTAATTTGTTTTTTTCTTTACAGTATTCTAGAGATTTCCATTAGAGTTGTCCTCATAATAAGTACTATCTTTCAACGGGATTTTCTTTAAGATAGTATTCCGCAGTTAGTTAAGCTCTAACTATATGACATTGTAAAAAAAAATCCAAAAATTCCGTCCGGACTGAAAAATTTGTGAAAACAAAATCTTTTTTTAATATAGTATCACTAAACTAAAGCATCAACTGGTACATAGAGAAGCGATAAGCGGCAATAGAGAAAGAAATACAGAACTAAACCTTAGTAACATGTTTTTACGGTTTATATGAATATGTTCATATAGAAAATGTTATATAAAACAGCCATGAATCATTTTTTCAATCAGCTTAATTTCTAAAAGTGTTATCGCAGCGATGTTTAGTTCACAGACATGATTAGCAATCACCGAATGATTGATGTTCAAAATAACATTAAAAGAAAAATAAAATAAATCAAACTCTTACCACATCTCATCGATATCTGAATGCTAGCGGTGTGGACGGCTTCTCCGAAGATGCGCTTGCCCTCCTCATCCACACAGTAGCAGCTGAAAGGGAGAAAACACTACAGTACGCCACGCCATCACACCACCACGCCATGCCAACCAACTCACGTCTGCCCTGCGATGCACCGCACCGGCTGAAAGTGGCCGTCACCATCGCACTCGGGCCGTTGCATCAAGTGCCCGATAAGCCCGTCCCGTCGCTGCTCATCGTACGCCTTCTGGGCCGTGTAGCACTTGCTCGATTCCAGCACTGCAATGGGAAGCGCCCCCAAAATCGTTGGTTATCCCATATAAAAAACCAGTAATTATCATCTTTAGCATAATATTAGCCAGTTTCAACTCAATCTTGCATGATAAAAGACAAATTATAGTAAAAGTTTCCAGTAAGTAAGCATTCCGCACTAGAAAATAGACTGTAATTTTGTACTTACTCGTTTCTCCTCACTCGAAGTCATCCGCACAACAAACATAGCCTTCCCCAATCACTGTCTTCACAGAACACGCTTCGACTTCAACTTTGATGTCCCTTCACCGGGTAGCGCCTCGACTAGGGTTTGTTTTTGTCCATTTCTGGCCCGTAAACTGGAACCGGGGCGCCAACCGTTCCGTGAACATATCACCCCGATTGGCGTTTCCGAATATGTTCCGGCGTCAACAAATCGTACGCCTTCTGGGCCGTGTAGCACTTGCTCGATTCCAGCACTGCAATGGGAAGCGCCCCCAAAATCGTTGGTTATCCCACTCCCGATGGCCGAAAATTGCGCACTCACTCGGTTGACACGTCGGATGCTCGTCACCGTCCGCCACCTTACAGTACAGCCCCGGACCGCAGATCCCGGCCGGCACGGGATAACCCAGCCCGCCCACCGAACAGTCCTCGCCGAGGCGCAGATTCTCCACGCACGTCTTGCAGCACGAGCAGGGCGTCGCCGACGGGAACACGATGCCGTTGTGCGTCGCGTTCTGCACCCGGCAGGCGATCTTCAGCGTGTCGCACTCGTTGCCTTCGCGGTAGTTCTGCGTACCGAGAATTGAGTGTCGTTGCGGTGTGATTACCGTCAAGCCTGGCGCGTCTACTCACGTCACAGAAGTCCTCCGTACAGACGTAGTTCTTGGCCAGCTCGAGCTGGCCCTCCGCTGGGGGCGACGCAATCACCAACAGCCAAACGATGATCGCGGTGGATGATTTGTACATGATCGTTTTACTGCCAGTGCTGTTTTGGGGGGTTAATAACGCTTTCTCCCGCGAAGACGGACAAACGATCCGATGCGGAGTTTCGTACAGCAGACAACTATCGGTTACAATAAATCATCACCTTCGATTGCGGTGCAATCAGTGACAAGACGTTCGAAAGATAAGAGCCTTAGATAAGCGACACAGAAGGAAAGCCATCGATGGGTTGGGGAATGAGTGGGACGGCACTGATTGTTTTATGGCACACAACTACATGTTTTCCAAAGAGCCAAGAATGTTACGTGTGCTGCTTTATGAATAGCTCATATATTGATTGTCACATGTATTAGTTTCTCTTGCAATCATAGGATTTCTTGATCTTTCGTTTAATTCTTTCCTTTGCAACTACACAAAGAAATTTAGAGTACAGAAAATGGTTCGAAAAATCAAGATATTTCAAACTTATGAACCAGAAATCGATGTTTTTAAAATGTATCAAACAATGTATCTATATTTAATGCTAGTAAAGAAAACAATGATATTCCAACTTCCCTGATATTTGTTCATTTCAGAGAGTTCGAACAATGAAACACGAATGTTTTATGTTTGAAAGTAGACATATCTAATGCAGAGCTAATGTAACACATAGTTTATATCCAAATGTATCTGTTTTCAATATAAAAAACCAGTAATTATCATCTTTAGCATAATATTAGCCAGTTTCAACTCAATCTTGCATGATAAAAGACAAATTATAATATAAAAAACCAGTAATTATCATCTTTAGCATAATATTAGCCAGTTTCAACTCAATCTTGCATGATAAAAGACAAATTATAATTAAAGTTTCTATCAAGTAAGTCTTCCGTACTAGAAAATAGACTGTAATTTTGTACTTACTCGTTTCTCCTCACTCGAAGTCATCCGCACAACAAACATAGCCTTCCCCAATCACTGTCTTCACACAACACGCTTCGACTTCAACTTTGATGTCCCTTCACCGGATAGCGCCTCGACTAGGGTTTGTTTTTGTCCATTTCTGGCCTGTAAACTGGAACCGGGGCGCCAACCGTTCCGTGAACATATCACCCCGATTGGCGTTTCCGAATATGTTCCGGCGTCAACAAACCCTCGGCACGCACGGGAGGCAACAAAAAAAAACCCTCATTCTCGTCAACCATCCCATCAACAGGTCGCCGTAGCCGGCATGTTTGGTGGGCATAAACAATTTTTGCCGGAACGCCGCACCATTGCGTAGCAACCACCGGCTTTCCGGTCGGTTGTCAACGGCGACGGCCTGGTCGCGCGGTTTTCCCCCGAGCAACGTCTACTCGGTCGGTGCAGTCGGCGGCATCGCTTGCACTGAGAAGGCGTCGGACGAAACGGAAATTTAGTGCACGGTTCGGTTGGTTTGATCTTGGTGGATCTCGCTGTGTTTTTTTCGGTCAACGGTGTTCTGGGTGACGCGCTGCGTGTTTGTGTGTATGTGTTTGTGATGGATCCGGTGCTGCTCGAGCGGGAACGCGTTCTGTTCCGGCTGAACGAGGAAATAAACGCCAAGTCACGGGGGTTGTTCGAGCTGAACGAGAACGTCAGCTGGATGACAACGAAGCGCCGCCTGCGCCACGGCATGAAGAAGCTGAACAATGTGGCGGTGGCCGGAGTGACCGGCGACGAGTCCTCTTCGTCGGAGCTGGGCGCCTCGATCGACACGACGGATGGCCCGGGTGGATGTCCCGGGTCGGACGACGAGCCGGACAGTGACGTCGGCTCGTCGGCCGTTATCTTCGCGGTCGTCCGCGATGGGGAGCAGGAACCGGCCTCAACCACGACGACCCTCACCGAGATACGGTGCGACGCGATACAGGAGGAGCGGACGCAGGCCACCAACGCCACCAACCAGCAGCTGCAGCTGGTGAAGGTCACGACGGTTTCGGTGGAGCGAAAGGTAAGCAACGGGCAGCGGGCGACCGGTTGCATCGGAGGAGGAGGAGGAGGAGCAGGATGCAATGGAACGGGAGGAAGCGGTGGCATGCTTATCGCGAGCAAATCGGTGACATCAGCTGCGACGGCGCGCAACCTCAGCAAAAACATGGCCGACGTCGTACCGAAGGTGCTCGAGAAGAAGAACATCAGCTCCGAGGGACTGATCAAGTACGTAACGGGCGAAGTTCACGATCGCAGAAACGCACTTCCAAGCTCCCCTCCAACGCTTCCAGGTTCCTCAAGTCGAAAGTGGCTATCCTTCAGACCGAGCTCGAAGCGAGCCAGAAGCAGAACGAGGCGAATGTCAAGGATCTAAATTTGGCGCTCGATCGGCTGAAGCAGCTCGAGGCGGTGAAGGAGCAGCTTCTCACCAAGAACGGTGCGCTCGAGCGGACGGTCAAGAAGTACGAGGAGCGCAACGTGGAGCTGGACAAAACGCTCAAGGTAAGAATCAAGATGAGGTGGAGAACGAAACAGCACTCACACACACGCATCGCATTGATTGATGTTTCCAGGAAAAGGACGCTCAGCTGAACGTGGCGGCGAAGGAGCTGTACGGTGCGCGGTCGGAGATTCGCAACCTGGCCCACGCCAACCAGACGCAGGAGAAGCGCCTGTTCAAGGCGCAGGAGGAGGTCGAGAGTTTGCGCATCAAGCTGAGCATCGCGAACGACTCGGAAAAGGTACCCGTGTGTTACGTTTGTTGACGTCGGCCGGCGTAAGTGTTTGTTTGGTGGCGGTTATTGCGAAGGAATGGGGCAGAGAGAAACAAAAACACGGGAGAACATCACCAAACGATGATGGACCAGATGATCAATGCGGTTTCGGATGATGTTTTTAGGTGGTATTTGGGTTTGCGATCGAAAGATTATTTCAAAAAACAAAGAAAACACCAACACTATTGTCGGAGATGACATCCGTGAGAAAAATTGCAAATGACTCATTCAAAGTTGCTTGGGTAATTAATGCTGGTTATGAATAATACCGCATTAATAATTTGCAGCACTCAAGCTCTGGCCTTTAGTTATTAAAATTCATTTTCTGACCTCAGAATTCTTTCTTCAGAAAACTTCAAAATTCCATACAACATCACAATAAGTATTTTTGCTTCCAGATTTACCCTTTAGAACTGAAACAGCTCTTCTGGCGGATTAATATGCTTCAATTTTTAAACAGAGATCAACAATTTTGGACGCTTCAAAAGCTGTTTGTCTAGTTGTTGGCACAGATTTGCCATTCGAACTGCCGTGTTGAATAATTGGCACTAATAATTCTTAACGAACCTTCAGATGCCTGCCTAATCTCATCCATTCAGGTCGAAGATTAAATGTTTATGAAGATCTTATAGCTCAGAGATCTTCTCAGAGCTTAGAGATCTAACCATTATAAAGCTAGCTAGTCCATATCTATAAAGTTGTGATCATCTAATTCTCATTGCTACCAACATATCATCTATTGTAGCAATGAAATCATATGAGAGACATATGATCGAACATTAAAATTTTCAACAAATTTAGTAACATTCTCTATTGTCTACATCATCAGAACGATGATGAGACAGCAACATTACACCCGAATATAATCGATTTGAGTCTCTTTTCTGCAGGAAACTCGCGACGCCGCCCGCCAGGAGCGGCTCACGTACGAGAAGCAGATCCGGCAGCTCCGCAAGCAGCGCACGGAGGTGCTGGCCGACTACAAGAAGCTGCTGCTGAGCGTCGACCAGCTGAAGAAGCACCACTTCAACCAGGAACAGTCGAAGCAGATGAACGACTTCGAGCAGGACTACTTTCGGCATCTGGACGAGGCGGCCTCGGGATCGCCGGTGCAATAGCAGCAGTTTCCGCTGTGAACCGACCCCTGCCGGACCAATAAAATAGCCACTTTTCGTACGAAATGTTCGTTTACGCCCGAGAAAGAGAAAGAGATAAGCTGTAGTTTGCTCGATTAGTCATTCCACGAACGGCGCGGGGTGCGATGTTGCGATTGCGCCGCGTTGCATTCCGATGCGGGTGAAGGAACCCCCCGTACTGATCCGTACCCGAGAACGGAGGACGTGTGTTCTTCCTTGCACCGGATCTGTTGCATATGCACGAGCTCTTCCTGGTATAGTTCTCCTCCATAAAGGAAACGAAAAGCACGATCGCACGCAAATCTTACGATCAGTGGCGGCACGGCTTGACGTCGTTTCGCTGCGACCCCACGCGGCCCAGACCAGAAACCACCCCGAACCCGTCTTTGTTGCACATTCTTGGGCGACGAGAGCGGTGGGCTTTGTCTCCAACCGGCGAGATCTGCACGGCGCTGATTTGCTGCGTCACTGTGTTCGTGCTGCAATGTGGAGTTGCAGGTCCGGTTTTTCCGTTCCAACGCGCCAACAAACACACACAACCGTCTTGCGCAGCGCCATGTTGGGGAAAAAGTGCACATGTTTGCGTTGCGCTGCACCGGGCCCGGGCTGCAGCAATGGCGCCCGAAAACGCATCTCGCGTGGGTCGGAACACACGGAAGGCCACACAGCCCGAGCCCGAGCACGCGCACGCTGGCTCCGGGGATTTCCAAATGACCACACTGAGCCGTTGGCGGTCTGCCGGTGTCTGACCCATTTCGACGGTGGGCTAAATGAGGACACTTTTACTTCTGTGCCGATTATGCTGCCCGATGCGATGTTGTGAGAGAAAAAGTTTCCTAATTACTAGGCCGACCGAATTAAGGTCACTTTTGGTTTTGAAGTGTTTTTTGTTTCCTTTGCTCCTCGTGAAACCATTTCGATCCTTAATGCCGCAAACCCACAAGCTCGTTAGTTTGGATGCGCTAATGACGTGTGATGATCGGTTTGCTACTACACTACACTGGCCGCCCAGAAGTAATTTAGTATTCAGATCAAGTATGAACGCTCCGGGCGTTGCGGTTGAGGCGCGGTTCGAAGCAAAAAGAAGACGGTGCATTTCCAATACCTGATTGGGGGTTGTAGGTCAAGATGAGCTCACATCGCTCATCATTTGGCAGCCCTTTGCTGCATTCGGAGGGTTTGGAAATGAATGAATTTAAATTAATGAAAATTTGTAACGATAAAAATCGATTCTAAATATTTGCAATATTAGGCACAATTTCGCTTCAATGATAAGAAATCTCATTGTGGTAGGATTACGTTTGCATCACCGCTTTCTAGTCATTTGTTCGATTGTTGCAAACGGAATAATTCCCCGAAATTGCAGTTGCCGCCCGCAAATGAGATACCTGATTAAGGTAAAAGACTTACGTAAAGTACCACTACAGTTTCCGGCGCACGTAATAACGTACGTAATAGAACAACACTACATCAGCTCTGTTCCGTGATGACCTAGAAAATGTTCTAATTAAATTATTCTTGCTTAACGGACGCAATATACTGGCCCGGGGGCGGCATATACGATCCGAGCCCACTGTGCGCGCTGATCCCGCTGATCGTGCCGGCGCAGCACACCAATACACCGCGCCAACATTCATTCAACACAAATTCCTTCACACATCGCAACAGCAGCCTACACACAGTGCATAGTATGCGCGGACAAACATCACCAATACCAGCGTGTCCAGTAACGGGGGGAAAAATGCACAGTTGACTTTGATGCGGACGGAAAGGAGAGATGCAGCCGGGATTGGGCAGCGGATAAGAAAGAGAGAGACAGATAAATTCGAGCGAATGCAAGAGGGATGATAGAAACTCCTAGAGGGCGAGTGAATTTTAATAAAATTTATCGGTAAAAAGTTGTTTTGATGCAAATGAAGTTGTTGAAGTAGTAGCAGAGTAAAGGTAAACGAACAGAAAGCGACAGAATTCGTCTTCTTAACTTTTTTTTATATTTTTTTTTTGTTCAGCTGTCGATTGATTTTTAATGGTTCAAATATATTTTCTTTAGTGAAAGGTTCAAGAAGGTTTTCTGTTGATTTTAGAACTGTTTTTTTTTCTAACAATTAATGCTTATTATGTTGCACGATATATCTCTGAAGTATTCATTCATTCCTGGTTCATACTCACTCTCATTGCAACTGATAAGAGTATGAATATAAATGGTAAAACATTGGAACATTTACATTGGAAAGGACTGTTTATCGTGATTCAAATTTTGTAGTTTATCGAAAAAGTATAAAAAGTAAGATGACATACTGCTATGGAAACTTGACTTGATTCTTCTGTACAATTTTTCTGTTTTTAACAACATTTTAGCACATATTTTAAATATCATTATATACTAAATTCAACTTTTTTTTAATTCTAAATTTTTATTTATTTTAATTTTATTTTTTTTTTAAAGATTTTATTCATTTTTGTTGGTGGAGCAGTTCTTGTTTAGGCAGCCGATACCTTTACAATACTTGAGTCACTATAAATGTATGCTTCAAATTATAATGCTATCTGGGTTTTGATATATTTTAGTGAAAAAAACTTTACCTTTCAATTATATAACAACACTTGACTATTCGAAACAATCGAAACAATAAAAAAACGATCCTAAAACTAACCATCGACCCAACGCCAATACTTTGCCCATCTGCCCGCAACAACAACAGTAGCATTTTTCAAGGTATTCCAGTCTGCGGGCGCGTTGAAGTCTCCCGTGCCGTCGCAACAAACTTATTCGGTTCGTAGCTTCGTAGCGGTACAGAGTAAGTCGATCGCCGTGTGCGTTGTGTGTGCCTTTTTCCGTTCCGTTTCGTTCCTTTCTGTGTTTTCTCGCGATCGTACCGACCGCGTGTGTGTGTTTGTGTGTGCGGATGTCGTGCGTGTGTGTTCGGTACGGTGTTTCAACATCCCCGCAAAACCACACAGAAGGGGTTTTTCTGTTCTTCGCTTTGTGAGAAAAAGGGTTTTTTCGTTCGTTTGACTCTTCTGTTTTTTTTTCTGAATTCTTCAGTTTATTTTTCGATGTTTTGCGTTTCCTTTCATTGTGTCTGCGAATTCATTCTTGCCTAATTTCGTCGCCCGCTGCGATTGGGAAGATTTAAGGCACCGTACACACAACATCTGGTGTAGAATAATATATGGATCCGTCAGCGATCGCTTGAGGTTCGAGGTTCGTCGCTTGGTGGCAAACGGCGGATTGGATTGCGTGTTTGTTTGTCGTACGGGGTGTCCCGGGGGCCGGGGCCGACAAAGATCGTGTCCGAGATATCGAGTGGTTCAACCCGTACCCGTCGCTTTTGTCGCTGTGATCGTGGTCGTGCCAGTGCGTGTGTACCGTACCGTAAGCAAACCGTGGGTTCTACGTGTGTTCCGCGGGCGGGCGCGCGCGTTCCATTCCGACGGCGAGGAGGAACTCCGGACGGGGGCGATAGAATCTTCCGCGCGTTTGCTTACGGGTGGTAATATCCATTTTTCATAATTTTAATATTTATTTTCCACTGGCTCTTTCTCGCGTGCGTGTTGTTGCTGTTGATCTTTGTTGGGGTTTGGCCAGCTTAAGGAAATGTGTAGAAATATGCGTGCGGTGAGGTGATCA
>KZ073087.1:17221-34293 GCA_002091845.1 Anopheles cracens
AGTGCATACGGCAGATAAGTGCTCGGAACGTAAAAGGAGCCGCCTCGAGCGTGTTTAGTGTGAAGCAACGGCAGCAGCAGCAGCAGCAGCAGTAAGGGCTGGAGGACACCTCGAAACAGGATTTCTCCTCTCGTCGCACTTCCACACACGTTCTGCCCCGTCGTCAAAGGAAGCGGCGTGGAACCAGAGAGTAGAGCCCGAACAAACAAGCACGAACGGAGCCAACACGCCGGGTCGGCCCTCATCGATCACCGTTCGTTTTTGGTGCGCACTGGGCAAGGCGTTGCATAACCTCGACAAAGTGGAAAGTAAGTATCTCGCGAGCGAACTCCGGCCGCTCGCGCGCGCCACTAGCCGTGGTCGCGACCAGATGGTTATTGGTTATCGCAAAGCGGGTCGTGTTGCCAATCGCGTTGACTCACAGGGTTGTTAAGAGAGGGTTGTTTTTTTCCTTTCGAATTTTTGACATGTGCGGTCGCGTTTTGAGAGGAAGACTGACCACCTACTCGGAGAGCGTGACCGACCAGCTAGTTTTAAAGTACTAAAAAGACTTGGTTTTATCGTGTATTATATTAAAATAAATTCGATATAAACCTCATTAGAATATCTCACAACAGGCCTTTCAAAGAAATCGAGTTTAAACGCGTTTAAACAAGAGAGAACCTTGAAAAATGGTAATTTATGAAATGTTTAGCCATGTAGTTTCGAAAGGACATTGAATATTATGAAATTTCGATGGCAAATATGGATTCTACTTTAAACAATATCTATTGTTTGCACATGAGTGTTGTCCATTATAGGAGAAAAAGGATGAAAATCTGCATTTGAAGTCGATGATAAATCCAGAGCGCTTTAGGATTCTTGCTCGTTAAACGTGTCATTCGTCGTAAAACAATTCCACAAACTTCCTTCAAAGGGTTCTTGTTCGAAGTTTTTGGATATAAAACTGTGAAGATATCTATGAAACCATTACAGTTGAGTTTTCAATTGTGATTGACTCAAATACAACGATATTAACAGTTCAACATTAAACAAATGTCAAGGATTGAATGATATTTCACAACTCAAACATGATTTAAATTCGACAAAAAGAAGGTCTTTAAAGAGTGAAGTATTTTGAGATTTGTTTACTTAATTTAAGTTATTTCAACCGCAATGTTTGACTTTCATTCGCCAATGATTTGAGTAATAAGTTTCTTGTGAATCATGAGCAATTTCTTACGTAAATTTTCCTTTTGAAAGATGACCCTTAATGAATTTGGGTAGATCAATTAGTTCTTAAAGTTTAGATGAAATTTGCCCTAACGAAAGATTTCGAAGTTATCAATTTGAACACACTTCTTCGAAGGAAGAAACCCATAGAAGACATCCCAGATACATACGACTGGCTATTTGGTTGCTATTAAATCTAATTTTAGTCGTTTACCTTGATCCCTGCCAATGATCCCTAAAGTACGCCGTCATGGTGGATAATAATTTACGATACGATCCAGGAAGAGCCTCCTGGGTTTCGGGTTGGAACCGTGGACAAGGGTGGTTGTTTTTTTTACTGTTGCTCTGTTTGCATATTCCCGCCGTGACTCAATTGCTGCAGCAGCTCGATCGGGCCAGGCACGGATATAATTTGAGGATGATCTCAGAGGACGATCCGGTGTTCCAGTCACGATTCACTCCTATCTTTGCGAAGACGAAAAAACGACACAAAACCTGTCTCAAGGTAGCAATCTGGCAGCCTTCCGGAAGTGATCATTTAGAGCGATGATTCGGAGCTTTTGACACGAGTCACGCTGAGTACGTACGATTCCGAAGCGTTGAGCGTTCGAAAAACGTTCTTCTCCCTATCAACGGGACGCCATTCAAACGCGCTCCTGTGATAGGAAACCGTGCGAAAAGCCCCGGATCCGGACGCCTCACGGCGCCATAACGGCATACGCGGTCGGTGGGAGTTTTCCGCTTCCCGCTTCCGGCGGGTTCCAGCGTTTAAACAAATCCAGATCGGGCGCATCACTTTCCTCGCTCTACTTAACCTTTGGCGCCGTTAGCTCGCCGTCGTCGTGTTCCCCTTTTTGCGCCATGTGTGTTCCGGAGTGCGCATGTGTGCTGCCGCGGAAATATTAATCCGTTTATCGCTGGGAACACAACCGACAAGAGGCAGAAGAGAGGAAAAAATCGAGGTTATGTAATGGGAAATTAAGCATAACTGTGCAGGTGGGAAGCCAGCGAAAACTAACCTTCTTTTAACACACCACTAGTACCGCTCCCGGTTTGATGGGGCGTTTGCCGCGAGTTTCCCATGAACTCGAGCAGATAGCACGCAGAGCACTTGAAGCACCCGCTCAGGGTTTCAGGGCAAGGTCGAGGGGCAATCGCATAAAAGTTATGATCATAAACGACGAACCGCACGGCAGGTGTGCGCGCGGCGAAATAGCAAAATCGTGAAGCCGTCCTGGACACGGTTGTGTGAGGTAAATTTGCGTGCACGACTTCTTAATGAAAATCGTTTGAAACAACAACAAAAAAAAACAAGACGATAGAAGCTCACCTCACGAAGTCGCACTTTATTTCGCACTCCGGCAGGCAGGCTGGGCTTTATAATGGCGTAATTCTTTTGTTCGTTTGCGATCTCGCCACGCATGACTCACACGATTTGATAGATGGGATCTGGATGGGTTTCGTTCTTGTACTCGTGCGTACAAGAATAAGTCTGCTTCCCGTGGCGTGCGGGCGAGTCGAGGCAACCCACGCAGAATCCTATCGTACGCAACAAACTTGCCCCATCCCATGCGCATGCTCATACCCGGGAAGGACGCCGCTCGCTACATTCAACGTGACACATTACGTCGCACCGATGATTAACCTTCAACTCTCACGGTCTCTTCCCCTGCTCCGGTGCCTTCTCCGGTACGATCATCATGATGTCATCGATCGATCGCGGCGCAGCGAAGTCACTTTGCCTAGAGCCACTAGAGACGTGTGTGGAGGCGTGCGTCGCTCACGGGCACCCACGCGCACCAGCGACAGCTGACTTCCGTCACGGTGCGGTGGAGGAGATGCATTTAAAAGCGACGTGGCCTGTGCTTCTGACTGCTATGGCTGGTCTGTGACCTCTCGCCTTCTTTTACTGTCTCTCACGCACACATACTCATTGCTGCGCGCGAGTAGGCGAATAGCTAGAGACGTGTGTGGAGGCGTGCGTCGCTCACGGGCACCCACGCGCACCAGCGACAGCTGACTTCCGTCACGGTGCGGCGGAGGAGATGCATTTAAAAGCGACGTGGTCTGCGCTTCTGACTCCTATGGCTGGTCTGTGACCTCTCGCCTTCTTTTACTGTCTCTCACGCACACATACTCATTGCTGCGCGCGAGTAGGCGAATAACGCGCCCCGAAAGCTTAGATCATTTCGATCGCAGCCAAGAATAATCGTGCCTCCACAATTACTTCATTTGCACGCAACGCACAAACCCCCAGCGCGGATTCGGAACGGGCCGCCGCCGCCAGCTGCGGAGTGGAGTGGATGTTGATTGCGTTAATTTCATTACGCGTCGGAAACAAAACAACCCGGTGCGGAGTGGGGAGGGGGAGAGAGGGCATGAGGTGAAGAAAATTGCGAATTGCCTCGCTGATGGACGTGGCCGATGCTCAGGGGCTGACTAAGAAATGAGAAGGTAATTCGCAAAAACGAACGAGAAGCCAACGTTTCAAAGGGAATGGATGGTGATTTTGCTTACACCACCGTGTGTTTCTTGAAAAAAGGTTGTACTTTTCGGCACGGTTTGGATCCGAAGTGCCGAGATGTTTCAATACTGCACTGCGCTTGGGAAGTTTATTACCTTCAATTGCAAGCATTAAAAGTGGAATAAAGTGTTTTGACTTCATTTTTAAACAGCATGATCGAACAAACCGATTTTTTGAATTCAGGTTCGTCGCTTACTACATTTGAGTCTTTCGTATATATATGAGGCATTTCGTCGCTTACTTGATTTGATTTCTTTGTTCACATGTGAGTCACAACTATTTGGGATCGTCGCCTACTGGATTTGAGTCTTTCGTACCTATTATGAGAGACTTCTATTGGGGGTTCGTCGCTTACTCAAGTTCTTTGATTTTAAGTGCCTTTATAGCGCTTTAATAAACATTTTAGGCATCATTTTAATCGACTTCGCACGTGCCACCCAATTTTCGCTCGAATCGTCTCGCAAAGTAACCTAATGCCACGGTAAAAAAAGAAACCAGCACGCGGTTTGAACTCGAACCCTCTGCAACCGATCGGTGGAAAAGCTTCGGCCTCAAAACTATTCATACCAGCATGCCAAAAAGACCACACGCGCGTATGTGTGTAGGTGCACGCATCTGTGTGAAGCTGGAAAACGAGGCAGCACCGACAGAAGAAGAAGCAAAAACCCATACAAACTCACATGCACCTAGCGCGCTCGCTGTGGCTTTCGGAGTCAAGAATCCGTTACATCTCGGCGTGCGGGCCGCCGCCGCCGCCGAGGTCATTGAAAGCAAACGTGCTGTTTTCATGCTCATCTAGGTGCGTATTAAAAGATGACCTGTGTGTGTGTGCATGCGTGCGTGCGTACGGCAGAGGGCAACATGCGTGTGAGAGCGTAACGTAAAGAAGGGTAGCCACCCTCTCGGGTGCGCTGCGCGTATCTATCGCGGGCGAATGGGCAAATGGAAAATAAATTGAAATTCGATTTCCCAATTGGGATGCTCTCGGGCCTGGCAGGGGATAGCAGTCGATACCGCTAGTTTGTTTTTATTTTTCTATTTTGGTAAATCTCCCGAGCACGGCGGGCTATCACGTGAAAGCTTTCACCAGCTGCCAGCACGTTCCAGGAGGGTGGTGATCGCGGCGGGAGCAAAGAATTCTTTCCGAAACGGCCGAGTGAGACCTTGGGAGTGCAGGCGTGGCATGAAGCGGTGAGATAGTACGCTCGGTACCCGTGGAAGTTTATTGCACTCTTACGGGATTTAATAATCCCACGCAGGCGTTGCGATAAGCGAGAGACTTAAATGCCGGCGCAACAAGAGTCGGAATAAAAATCACCTTCAAGTTAGGATAGGTTTAACTTAAATTAATAGAAGCAGAGCTAGGCGAGCATTCCGGCGGACGCTTTACAAACCGACTAGATGCCAAACTCCCACCCACGACTCACCCAACGAGGACGGAGCAATTTTCGAATCAATTCGATGCATCGCTCCTCGATCGGTGACTCCGATCGCCGCCTCGCATCGTGCGCACGTTTCGCGGTTAATTATTGCTTCCTCCTTCAAACTTCAAAGCCATCGACGCCTGCGCCCGCCTCGACCGAGAAGAAGCAGCGAACAACAACAACAAAAAAG
This sequence comes from Anopheles cracens, assembly GCA_002091845.1. Lineage (NCBI taxonomy): Eukaryota > Metazoa > Arthropoda > Insecta > Diptera > Culicidae > Anopheles > Anopheles cracens. The sequence continues at coordinate 22,572 of KZ073087.1, forward strand.
GTTTTAATCGTACCGATCGATCGTCATCGATTCGACCGGGAAGGTCGTACTGCACACTCTCTTTCTCTCTCTCTCGCTCCGCCGGGAAATCCAGAAATGGGTCAGTTCAAATTAACGATAAACTCGCGGTGTTCGGAGCTGACGCGGGCCGCGCCGGGCCGGTTGTCTATCGGTTCCACCTACGGCAGTCGGTCACGTACCGATCATACGTTCCGTTTCGACCGCATTATTAATGGTTAGGGCCACCGGCCCACCGTGTTCTTAAGTGCGCGTCCGAATGCTCATTTGGACGTGGCCCAGTTACTAGCCGAAACACGGGATGCGCCCCGCAGCAGAGTGTTGCGAATGTTGTAAACTTAACAAATTATAGTTTGCCCTGCGACGAACTGCCCAGTCGATCCAGCGAGCAACCGGAGCTGGAATCGAAACCAATAATTTCGCTCCCTTCTGCCGGTCGGGTATGCCGTCTGCATTGGGTTCCATTGGCGAGGACGCTCGCAGCAGAACGGGAGATTGAATTTATCTACCCATTCCACAAACGTCCAACATCCGGCCGCGCGCGTTGATTTCTAGGCCGCCGTCGGTGCGAAATTTCCAAATCACAACAATTTGGCAAATATTTAAATTTATAATGAATCGAGCCGCGGCCCGCCGGTTCCGTCCGGTGCCGGCTTGAAATGGGAGCAGAAGAGCTGGCTCGCAGGAGTAGGAGGAATAGCAGAAGAAATCAATTAGAACGCGCGCAGAACGCGACTAGCGAGAGAGAGAGAGATAGAGCGAGCTGGCTCTAAGCCAAAAGGGAGCAACATAATTATGGCGTTCGTTAATCTTTGATTAAATTCTTCCATTCGCATCGCACCACTCGCACACTCGCCACGATCCATCACGTGCCGCTGGGAGAGAGTGTTAGTGTTGGAAGCGTCGCCGGTGACACATTTCTTATCCGCTCGCGCGCGCCCGCGCGCGGGCTCCTAACGGGTTGCATATCAATTAATTATGCTTTCGTCAGAATTCTTACGGGGATTTTGTCGCGAAGGTGCTGCTAGCATGAAATGGGAATTCTATGCAAATGCACCCGAAGGCACTACGATAGCGCTTCCGCCGCCCGAACGCGCGTACGATGAAGTTGTCGGCCATCTTTGGACGGGCGTTAGATCATGAGTTATGTTCTTTGATTGGTGAGTGGAAAGTTATTCCTTTGGCTTATCGTGGCTTCCTTTGCCCAATGGTTTATGGTGATCCTGTGAAATATTTCTCTTCCCCATTATTACGTGACTAATTTTATAACTATATAGAAGACGACTCACGGTGGAGAAGGTTCGTCGCTTACGCAATTACGCCCAGCTCAATGGAGAGCCGCTCCCTTACTAACAGTACTCCGCATTGATCTAGTTTTGTGATCAATTTCACGCACAACGGTTCATTCTCGATCGCACCAACGTCATCGCGGGATGACGATCGATCGATAGGTGCTCGCGGACGCACCACCGGGCAGGCAATTATCATGCCCGTGCTTAAAATACCTTCCAAACTTCACGGCGCCCTAGAGCATCCTACACTCCAAATCAGAGCCACGGTACAGTTAGAAAGAAGGGACTTCTTTCTCTTTTTGTGCGTTTTGAATGGGTGTGTGTGTGTTGCGTTTTTGCCATACCTACAACAACAACAGAACAGAACCTCGAACTCCTTCTCGCGGGGTAAACACGCGCCTGATTATGCGCCCTATTAAGAGCCCGCGAGTTAGAACCATGCCCGATTCTCCTTCGAGCGATTTTTGCGCTGCATACTCCTGCATGGGTACTCCACGCGTTCAACATATTACCCTACTCGAAATCTCTTGTTGCGCGTCGAAATTGGCCGCTTCAACAGCACCGCTGCCGTTGGCCGAAAAGCTTTTCCTGGAGAGGTGGGGGGGATTAACAATTCGCTGCGGTGGCTGTGTAGCAACAGAACCGGCCACGGCCACCGAGATCTCGTCGAGATAGTTTTGCGGCTGGTTTTGGGTTGTTGTTTTTTTTTCTCTTTGGGTCCATTCTCTCCCACCACCTTGGCATGTTGTTGCTGGTTTGGGCCGTCTTTGTATCGTGCAATTAACATACAATCACCGGATCGGTCCGTGGCGGGAGGCTGTATCGGTTTGCCCGTTGGACAAACGTTGCGCCGTCTTTGCGCCTGCCTGTGGCGTACGAGCGATCGAGCGCTCGACTGCAGCAGGCGACGAACCTCTTTTGAAAAGCACAACAAGAATCCTTCCTCTAGGTACTCGCTTTTTTTTAAGAGTCACCCACCCGAGAAAGTGGGTAACGATGAGCTCAATATCGTTTCTTCGCGCATCATACAAACCACCGGTTTGGCACTGGCTACACGCCAGACACAAAGAAGAACCTAACGGATTTAATTAGACCGAAATTCTCATCACCACCCGGGAACGACTATCGGCGCAATCTAGCCAAATTAGGACGGATTCACGAGGAAGATTGAATACATTTGCCCGGTCCAGCGGACAGTTCACGCGCACGAACCGGGCGACCATAGTGGCGTGCGCGAGAGGCAGAACGCACAGCCGGAGAAGGTCACCGGCTATGCGGGCGTGGATGAATTGTGGATTTTTACCCTCATTATGATTGCGACCGTTGCGGCCGGTGTATTTCGCCTTTTGTAAAGTCATCCGAAGGCGACCCACTTTTGGCAGCTCCGCACGATTCCGCTTCAAGCGGCGTGTAAACGACCCAGCCGGCGAGGTCATCTTGACGCGATCTGGTTTTTGGGTTTTCTTCGGGATGGTGGGGCTTATCCATTGTGCGGGCAGGCCACGCTAGGAGGTATCATTAAATGGACGCCCTTTTTTGGGGGACCTGTTTTGGGGACCCGAGTGTGTCTGGTTGTGTGTGCAGTCCATTACGCAACCCATAAAGGTGTCACGTTTGCGAAGAGTGGAAAGCGAGCGAATGAGCAACCGGCAATCAGATCGGAGCGTCCGTGTTTGATCTGGGTTGACGAAATGCGCACCACCATTTTGGCGAACAATTGTGCGGTGCTAAGGTGAGCAAATAATGCTTGCAAACAGCCTTTTACCGCTCACCGCCTGATGGAGACGATCAGGCAAAACGATCAAATTTGCTTCAAAATTGGTAGCAATTTTCGGTTCGTCGCTTGGCGGGTGAGTAACAAATCTCCGCTTGGCAGTGCGCAAATTCGACCGATTGAAAGCGATCCACACACCCCACCGAGAGCGGGTTTGTCCGATGAGATCAGCAATTATGTCATCATCATCGTTATTCCGAGCCGCCCGTGTTTTTGTGTCCATCTTCCCGAAAGGAAGCTGTTTGCATGTCAGTGCGTCGTGCTGATCCGGGATGTTTGTGCATGTGCTTTTTTCCATAATCTTTTATTAGCAATCAATGTCTCACCTCATCGTGCGATTAACACTGCGGAAACCGGACGCGCCGGTCGAACGGGACAAACACACACAGGCTCAGACACCGATGGCACCGTTTTGTGGCGTCACCTTCTAACGAGGAGAAAGGGACGCAAAGAATGCTAATTGTAGAATCCGATGCCTCCGGGGGCGAACAGAGCCGCCGGTTCGGTGCATTAATCAACGATCGCCCCACCTTTTCGCTGCCGCGGCCGATCGATTAAACCGGCCGCGCGGTTTCGCGGGCGGCCGCGCGTAAGTACTGTTAGCCCGCCAGCTGCTTATGCACGCTGCCCGAACGCCGCAACGGGGCCGTAATTATGCAGCCGGGCACCAGCCGATGGGGAATAAATGGCGCGGGATACCATGCCGCGATCGATCCATCAGCGTCAAACGTCGCGACAGTGATGTCATAAATCTTAACGCTCGGCGTCTCTCGCGGGTCTCGCGGACGTCCAACAATGCCTCGCCGAGCCGTGCCGGGGAGTCATCCATCCGGATCGTGCGCCGAGCGCGTTGGATCGATGGAAGAGGAAGCGATTGCCGCAAACTTCCGCGGTGCTTTGCGCTCTGTTCATATTGTATTGTTTGATTGGATGGTTTATTTGAGGCGCGTTTATCGACTTTGCTGAGGTATTGATCGATTGATTCCTGAGCCAAACTTGAAAAGACTCTGAGGTAATAGTTGTGGCATTGATCATATATGAGATACTGCAATGGTTTATAGAACAAGTACAATTTCAAAAATAAAAGAGGGAAGGCCTCCGGAGCATTTTCAAGGTAGAGCGAGGAAATGCCCTGCTGCTTTGGATTTCTATTCTAATCTTCAGATTGTGGATTCGACTATTTGAACATGAAAATATGATTGCAACCCTTTATCATATTCATATCAAAATATCAATTAATTAATAGACGATAAAACCTCATGAATATTGTATCAATACATACAATATTTAAATTTAAAACGAAATTTCTTTATCTTTCTGCTTTCTGAAAAAAGATTTAGAAATGCGTTCCACTACGATTTCTCTTCCATTTGAAATTTCTCACCATTTCTCACATACATATTCATATAAGCGCTGTATTATAGTAATATCAGAGTAGATAAAAGATGTTTTAAAAAAATACCTTGTTTATAAAGAAGAACCATGGTGAAGTTCATGTAGAAACTGAAATTGAAAGTTTCATCATCACATTGAAAATTGTTTCCAAGATAAATTAACAATTATTTTAGTCCTGTGGGTTAACAAAATTGATGCTTTCCATGTTTCTCAAGTTTGTAAGTATAACAAAACACCATTATATGCAGCAAAGTATGCAAAACCTTAGTCAATTCGGAAAATATGTAAAATAGAAATATGAAATAAAATAAAAAATATAAAAGTTATAGTATTATAATAATAACAACTAAAATATTCTGAATTCCTTTTTAGTTGCGATCCAATGTGTGTTTAACTAAACGCACACAATAAAAGACGTCGTGTACATCTTCTTCAGATGAGCGCGCCGCGAAAGGAGCTCCACAAGCTCCAACCAAAGTTAAAGGCCAACCGGCGAAGGGGAAACACAAAGATCGCGATCGTTAAGAAAGCATTGCTTCGTGGTTCTCTCCTTCTTTTTTTCTCTTTTTCGTTCGCTCTCTTTCTATCTTTGTTTCTATGAGCAATTTCAGCTGTGACAGAAATGCCACAATGATTAAAGAAAAGAGCTCAAAGCCACGAAAAGGCCACTGGCTGGTGGGTCCGGGTCCGGTCCACCATCCAAGTTGGCTGTGGCATGATTTTTAGCCGCTACGCACGGCCGCGAAAGAAGTGCGGACGCCGGTTAATGTTTTGTGGACAAAAAAAAAACCGTCTCCTCCGCCATCGGGCGCACTTCACTCTCGCCGACAATTAAGGCCTTAAAGCGTGCCCGTGCGCGTGCACGCTCCCGAGCCCGCGCAGCAACTCCCGGCCTGCTACGATTATCTCATCTCGTGGCAAAATCACATCATAATTATGTTTAAAATTGACATTGAACGGGTCCCGCGGGGTCCCGCTTTATAGGGCGATGGCACACGGCGTCGGAACAGGGTCGCCGGACGGCCGAAGCTACCGGCGAGCGGGACGGAGAGATCAGAACGGACCCGTCCAGGCCGCGCGATTCGCACGGCAATTTGGGAGCGTTTGTATTAAAGATGCTGCGGTGCGCCGTGCGTATTACTTTTGCGCTTCTGCAAACAACGAACTTACTTTGAAGCCGGGCGGAAAATGTCAATAATTGAGTAGCCGATGGCGCAGCGGTGGGTTGGTTTGTGTCGTGCCTTTTTTGTTTTCGCTTCTTGCCTTCTTCTCCCTCAGTTTCGCTGAGATGCTGAGGTCCGATAATTGATCAAGTGTCTGCGGAAAGTACATTGTGGTGTGGCATTTGTGGTGTGTTGAATAACAAGTTAATTTTGCTTTCGGTCGCTTCAAAGCGTCCGACCATTAGGCTTTTACTTTTCGCAGCAAATAGTATAACATAAGAGAGAAGCCCGATTGAATAAGGTTTTTGTTTTTTTTCATTAGTTTTAGTTTTTTCCAACTTTTTTCGTCTCTTCAATGCATTCAATAGATCGATTAAGAAGATTTATTTTACATAAATGCTTAAAATAAACACTTACTTAAAAATAGTCAAAAATATCAATATTATAATAACTCAACCCGAACATGATAACAGATTTCAAATATTCATGCAAAATTTGACAAAAATACGTTTGAAATATATGTTTAGATGTTTATATAATAGAAAATGAGCATAAAAACAAGTAATTTAATAAATATAGCACAAATTGTAGCATGAAAACAGTGTAAGAAAAGATATCATAAAATTATGATAATGGAACTCAATTAAGCTAAATATTATGTCGAAATTCAGAAGACAATTAATCAAGCAAACATGTCAAAATTCAAATAGAAAGGTGTTGATGAACTCATCCCTAATTATGTAAATGAAAACACCTTAAGCCTTGTTGTACAACCATTCGAAAGCCAGCGATTGAATGATGACAAAGCAAATAAATTAAACTAATCAAATCACTACTTGAAGATCGCCAGTTGCATGAACAAACCTAAACCTCCCACCGCACAAAAAAAAAAAGCAAACAAACAAGTTTGTCACAATTGGAAAAACACAAGCTGCCTTACGTAACGAAAATCACTTAGCGAACGTCATTTCTGCTCCTCCTTCACCTCCTTTGTACACACACACACACACATCTCCGCCGATCTTCTCCGCATCGTAGCAGAGCAAACTAACCAACAAAAACGGCCACAAAATAACGACCGAATGAAGCGAATTGTTTTACCGATTTGCTTCGAACGACGAGGGTGAAAATTGAATACATCGCCCCGTCCGTCCATCCGGCGACCGGCGTCCGGAACCGCCACCCAGTCTGGCCTTACGTTGGCTAATCTCCGGCGGTCCGTTCCAGTCGGTGCCTCCCCCGAAACAGAAAACCCCTTTCACTTTCACGCATTCGTGAATCTCTTTCGCATTCGCACTTCTGCTGCTGTTGCTGCTAGTATGCATTTAAAATGCAATTTCTTCTCCACCCTCCCTGCGGGTTTTATTCAAAGGTGCATCTAATATGGGGCGGTGATTTGTTCGGTGGAATTTATGAGCAAAAGCAAAACAGCGGCCATTTTGTTTGCGAAATTATCTTTTCTTCACGTGCCACAGCAAAGTTTGCTTTAATTTTAGCTAAAAACACCCACATCGGGCCACCTTTCACCGGATCGTGCGTGGTAACGCTCGTTTAATCATGCCACGATACGATACGTTGACGATTACGCATGCGTTTGATCGATCCACTTGCGCTAAATGCGAACCGTGTCGTCGTCAGCTCGCCACACTAAATCACGCATAAAGACGCATAATTTTCTGGCATCCATAACAGGGTTAATCACCTCGGGTCTTGTCTATCGGTTGGGCGTGTCTCATGCAATCGCGCACATACCGTGAGGCTAATTTTCATACGCCACGGCATGCCTTAGAAGGAAGAAATAGCACGAACGCGGCTAGAGCGGCGAGAGCAACAACGCTGGAGTTGCGCGCCGCGACAAGACACGAACCTTTTCGCGGTACGCACGAGGTGGTCCCTTTTGGGAATGAATCGATCCAGTCTGCAAACGAGCGTAGCGTTTGGGTTCGAATGTTAACTTAAAACCGCTTCAAAGTGGCCAGCCGGCCTGTTCGTGCTGTTGCTGAGGTCAGCCGCAGAGCGAGCTTGATCGGATCGCGAATCCCGACTGTGAGGGTGTTTGGACCGACTTTGTCGATGATTTATTGGCCATGTTAGGAGTACGGGGCACTGGTACTCGTTTAAATCTCCACCCCCAAGCGGATGATTTATATCACGCTCGGTCCAAATCTCGTCTCGCTTACTTTCCGCTCGTTTTCAACGCGGTAATAAATTGAGCACAGTTCGAGGTGAAGAACAAACTCGCCCATCGCCTTGAAAGCAAAGCCTCCGTTCTACGGTGTGAAAGCGGAACGTTCGAAGGAAAAACAGATTAAAAAAGCCAACTCCGCAGCATGAGAAATGCGTGAAAATATTGCCCGTTTTTCTCGTGCCATCGTCACCTACATTCACTTCCTCTATGCCACCATTTTTTTTACCCCGTTCACAACACAAATTGAAAGATCGATGCTAATGATGCTGCAACTACTTCCACTTGCCCGGTCTGGTAACACACGTAACCTCCATCTGGCCGGGTGTCAGCCACTTTGTTTGCGTTTCTTGCGTTTGCACGGTGCTGTTACGTCAAGCCGTTGTGGGCCTTTTTCTTTCCTTTCCACAAGTACACGCACGCGTGCATGATCAATGCTGAAGATGATGCGCAGCGCTAAATAAGGTGGAAAAAGAAAAGGTGAAAGCATAAGTATGGGGGTGCGGGTGCAAGGTTTTTTGCATAAATTTCCACCACCAGCAGCAGCAGCAGCAAGCGAACGAATCCTGCCCGCCATCCGTAACCGATGCAAACGCTTCCGATTCAAACTGAGCCGGCCGGGTGCGCCGTTTGCTACGCGAAATGCGGAAAAACGGAAGCGTAATGAAATGAATCGACCGGGTGGCGGTGGGAGCCACCTGAAGCACCCGCCGAAGAAATGCCGATGCGTTTCCTATTTCCTAGTTTTCCGAATGTGGCACACCCGGGCCCGGTTCCGATCGATTCGGAACCGGTTCGTGCGTGTGTGTGAGGAAGAAAAGCGTTATGTTCGTCGTGTGCGACGCGTTCGTATCATTTCCGGCTCGTTGCGATACCCGTTGCTGTTGATGACAAAACCCGGTTCCGCGACTTGCGATACGAAGAAAGCTTGCGTTTGAAGCAACGATCGCGCACCGATCGAATGGGTGAAATTTTGCGATGATCTCATCTCGACGCTTCCTCGAGCGATCTTTTGCAATGCAGATCTGCCGCAGAAACTGGTTCTTCCAATCAAGAAGCAAGCGGGTTTGCAAAATAAAATTTATCACCCGTTTGATTCGAAAGCAGTAAAGTCTCCGAGCTGAACAGCTGCAGAATATTTGCTGCGAAGGAATCAGGTTACACCGAACAGGTTCGTTTTCATCTCCACTATTGAAGTCTAAAAATGGGAATCGAAAGCAAAATGAACATCCCGATTAGCATACACATCTTGAGAGTGCATGTGTTTTGGAGAAGAAGACGGAAATAATCCGTTCCGAATTTTTCTAATACGATGGTACCGAAAAGTGGAGCTTTAGAAATGGCTTCCTTCTCACCCTCTCGAGCAGAGGAATTAATACAGCTTAAAGTGGAAAATGATCAGCTTTTCTTTCCGCTCGGAGTGAATACTTCCTGTTTGTTACTTTCCCTCTAAAGCGATACACCGATTTCCGTCTTGTAAGGCACGTATTTAAAAACATTTTCAACACTAATTTAAACGCCCTTTTCTCGTTTCAGACACACCTCAATGAAATCAACATGGAGAAACACTCGATAGTTAGCACGATACTGTACATTTTGGTGAGTATTTCGACTCGGTTTCGGCTGCTCGAAAGAGCCGTTGGCCCATATTTTAGGAACTCCTCATCCAAACTTCCACCACCACACCGGCACCGGCGTTGCTAGGCTGCGCGAGCGCGCGCTCATGTGTGTGTGTGTGTGTAGTTTTAATTTCCGGTTGCGTGTTCGAGCCGAATCGATCGTCTTGTAACGTCAATTAAGTCAAGCTCATCACCCAAGCCGAAGACGGCACCACCCATCGCGGCAGCGCTAACAGTAAACCGGCACAGCAGAAGTTGTCCCGTTGTCCCGGGACGACGATAAGCATTCCGCGGACCGCGCACGGAACTGCAGCGACCGCGCATTCGAACGATAATGATCAATCCGAGACGTCGCTCCGGCGACGACCGGCTCCGGCTTCGGTCGCACGATTGGGACCCAATCATGCGGACGTCAAGAAACCTGCCCCACCACCATCCCACCGGCCGGATCGGGGTGGTCGTTTTGGCAAACGAGCAGCAAACAGCCGCCGTAAATGCCCCGGGCAGAGCATTGCATCATGTACCGAACCGTCGATTAGCTCCCGGGATGAAATAGAAGCGTTCGTCGCCTGTCGCCCTTGTCGAGACGTCGGGAGTCTCCCGTGACTGGAATGCGTTCCACGCGACGGTCGTGGGCAATCCACACGGGTGCGGTGTGTTAGATCGCTTCCTGCTCGCTACCAACGCCCGGGCTTGATATGTAAATGATACGGTCTACACCGAACGTGCGCAAGGGCAAGGTTAGGAACGGCGTTTACGGCCTTTCTTTGTGGGCGCGTCGGCCCGATCCGAGCGTCCGATCCCGACCAGAGACGATTACGTTGCAAAAAAAGGAAACCCCTTACACGCGCCGCGAAGATTGGGCAAGAATTCGGCGCGTGTAACCTGTTCGAAAGTAGGGCATGACAATGACGGAGAAGATTAAGCACTGTTGCGAGTTGGGAATTGTCCGGAGTTGGCCGGCTTGACAGGAGAATTCGATCCATATTTTGATACGCGATGTTTATCAACACGCGGTCAGCGGTGGAATGCAGGCGAATTCGGCCTGATGGATGACGTGTCCGTGCGTCACAATGCCGAGCTGGCGGTGGGAAAGCGGCAGATTCCAATTCCAAACTTCTCCTCCTATTATGGGTCGTTCTTGGAGCGCTGTCACTCCGAGTTGGACTATTATCGGATCCCGTGGGTCGTTAGATAATACACACTGACGCAACCTGACACGCTGCTGAGCGTGCACTGGTGAGCTGGAACGTCTACATTAACTCACCTCCTACGGGGAGTGGAGAGAAGATGTTCTGAAGCCGTTCTCCCCAGGAGTCACTTCAGCCTCAGTTAAACCTCCGTGAAATGAAAACTTCAGGCAACCGACTGCGAAACTAAACCGTATCGGCCATAATTGTATGCGCACGAGCGTGGTGGGCAGTGGCCGTCGCCGCCCGGCATGGGGTGTAATGAGTTCGCCAGAATGAGTTCGCCCTGTCTGCAGCAAAGGCGATAAAAAAGATGCTGCGCGTCTCGCTCCGGAGACACTTTGTACGCGGTACGCTGTGGTGCATGTGGCCATGCCACCTTGATGCAAATTGGCTACATTGTTATACATTACGTAAGTGAACAGCTGGCCTCCGTTCAAGGGGTGTTTGCCGTCGTTCTCTCTCTCTCTTTCTCGGCCCTTCGTCTCGGTGTGTTTATGGCCGTTCACGTGCTTTCACGGTCTCACACCAGAACGCCCCGGGCGAGACTATTGTTGTCCGTGCGCCAGAGGGCTGGATCTTCCGGAGAAGGAGAGACACAACAGACGTGCCTGTTGCCCATCTCTTTCCAACGATTTCGCCCAACCCGTTCTTTGGCATTGGCACACTAGGAATGGAGGGTTATCTGTTTGGCGAATCAATTTTCTTCAAATGGATAGATATTGGAAGAGTCTAAGACAAACTCTAAGAATAATATCCACCTACCCAACGAGTTATCCAATTTTGATGATTTATGTTGAGTTGATCAAACATGTGACTGTGATCAACATGAGCAACATCATCGAACAGCTACCGAAGGCACCCATAACGTATGTAGAAGACATATCTTGATGGGCCATTTGTAGAAGACCTTACCTTGTGGAAGAATGGGCAACTATAGCTATGTTACGAACTGTCTTTAAATCTTGCTATATGAAAGAGATTTCATATCACAAAGAAATTGCCTAGTGATATCCCTCTGAAAAAAACTGACAATGTACAACCAAAACACACGCATGTTATATCATGGAACACAGCAACTCCAGA
>KZ073087.1:34303-58448 GCA_002091845.1 Anopheles cracens
CCTTGTCCGGTTCGGACGTTCGGTCGGTATGTTGCAAAAATTTGATGAGTCATGTGTGTCTGTGTGCATGTATGTGTGTGTGTGTGTATTCATTATTCTAACTGTTCTCTTCGGTGCTTCCCGAAGAGGCAACTCATGCTCGCATGCAGTCCAACACCGCCAACATCACCACCGGGAAGTGCAATTAGCCGTTGGCGTAATTTTCAACCGTTTACACCAACTACAATGGACAAACGGGTCGTGCTGTGGACTGTGCCGCGGTGACCTTTACCGGGCGGGCACCGATCGCGTCTCTCGCCCGTTGCTGCGACATCCTGTCGAGTGGGGGGCTGAGCTGCGTAAGGCAGAAATTACAGACGTTCGGCGCAGAACCGAACGTGTCGTATTCCGCGTGTCGGCATAAGGAATGTCGGGTAAATTGGGGATGTCTGTCCCTGTGTGGGGGCTTCAGCACCGCAACGGAGCGGCTACCAACAATTTATTTTCTCTCCGCATCCACTGCTACTATTATTGTTATTACTTTAATTCGCCTTACTTCTGGGCGAGAAGTCGTGACGGCTGCATTTCGGACGGGTGGTGTCCGTCCGTGTTCCCGGCGACTCCAGGCGCGCATGACCCAGAACCTTGGGCCATTCGGCCCGGCACCGAAGGTACCGTTAGCTGCAAGGGTCGACCTGGTACTTTGACATATCCACGTGAAAAACGCCACTCACATACGATAAGTCGGGGCTTGGGCCGCTCGGTCGTTGCGAGGTAAAAAGCAAACAAAGTTGAGGCGCGTTGAAACATTACAAAGGAAGGGGCCCTAAGGCTTGTGGGTCGAGTCGAGTCGAGTCGAGTCGGTCAACCGTTTACACCAACTACAATGGACAAACGGGTCGTGCTGTGGACTGTGCCGCGGTGACCTTTACCGGGCGGGCACCGATCGCGTCTCTCGCCCGTTGCTGCGACATCCTGTCGAGTGGGGGGCTGAGCTGCGTAAGGCAGAAATTACAGACGTTCGGCGCAGAACCGAACGTGTCGTATTCCGCGTGTCGGCATAAGGAATGTCGGGTAAATTGGGGATGTCTGTCCCTGTGTGGGGGCTTCAGCACCGCAACGGAGCGGCTACCAACAATTTATTTTCTCTCCGCATCCACTGCTACTATTATTGTTATTACTTTAATTCGCCTTACTTCTGGGCGAGAAGTCGTGACGGCTGCATTTCGGACGGGTGGTGTCCGTCCGTGTTCCCGGCGACTCCAGGCGCGCATGACCCAGAACCTTGGGCCATTCGGCCCGGCACCGAAGGTACCGTTAGCTGCAAGGGTCGACCTGGTACTTTGACATATCCACGTGAAAAACGCCACTCACATACGATAAGTCGGGGCTTGGGCCGCTCGGTCGTTGCGAGGTAAAAAGCAAACAAAGTTGAGGCGCGTTGAAACATTACAAAGGAAGGGGCCCTAAGGCTTGTGGGTCGAGTCGAGTCGAGTCGAGTCGGTCCCTCTTAGCTCGGGCGTTAGCTGTAAGCGGGCGGACCGTCGTGAACGGGCTCGAGACCCGATAAGTATCGCGACCGCGTCTGGCATGTCGGGCAAGAACTCAACGCCGTAAGCCCGCCCGAAGTCGGTGTGTGTGTGCTCCATTGTGCCGCGGATCGGGCGGTTCGATCGGTCTTTCCGTTCACTTCGAGTGCACCGTCAACCACACAAGACAAGAAGTTGTTTTTCTACTTTCAAAAACAAAAAAAAAGGCGCACGACATAACCCGGACTCAACTCGCGCCGGCCATTATTCTCGCGTAATGTGCTGGACCGTGCCGCGAGTTGGTGTCTCATAATTTCTAACGAATCAACGGACACATACGCAAATTTATCACCCCATTCAGCGTGGAAGATGGACCCCTTGTCGCGCTGCCAGGCGGGAGATCTTCACCGAGGAGGGGTTTGCGAAGCATATCTTCGAGGAGAAGAAATAAATGGTCACCTTTGTATCTGTTTTTTTTCGCATTCACATCGTCGGCGGACACGACAATCTTATCGGGCATCTTTCGACACTCACACTTCGCGCGCGCGCGCCTTGTACAGGGGTTGTTCCGGAATAATTAATTGTCGCCGTCAGACGCTGGGGAGCGAATCTTCCTTCACTTTTTCCGTATCCGCTCGCATTGTGTGAGTGCGTTTTTTTAGTTTAGTCGACGACGACGACGACGACGACGGCATTTATCTATTAGCGATGTTTTTCTGATCCAACTATCCCTCTCTCTAATGCGCTTGTTTTCATCCCTCTCTCTCTCTTTCTCCACAGACAATAACAACTTTCACACATGGCGCGCAGATTCCATCCGTGAAGCGTAAGTATCTCGTAATTGTTTGCTTTCCCCGTAGAGGGGTACTATTTCGGAGACGGTTGGGAATTGAATTTGAAGAGATCTTCGAAATGTGACAAATCCATTCGTGACGCAATGCCGTGTGTTTGTGTGTGTGATCCCCGACAAATCGCGTGCCGGAAATTGTCACCATGAGGTGAGCGATGGAGGAAACAGTGCAGCAAACATCGCAGCTCGTTATTTACGCTCGTCGTCTCTACAGTGGGTTATTATTTTGTAAATATGTTTCTCTTCCCAGCGCACAACAGTTACGCATAGAGTGCGTGTAAGCTTTTAAAAAACAGTTGTTTCTCTCTCGCTCTCTTTCTCGTGCGCTCCTTCGTTAAGGTGTGCGCAATTGGAATTGGAAAACAGTACGAGCCAATAATTTCCCTGTTGCAGCGTCCCGGTGCTAAAGCCCATTAACAGCTGCAGGAGATTGCAGCGGGCCGTTCCCGGGGGCGAATGGGAGGCGGGTGGAAATGGGGGGGGGGGTTGGGAAAAGGTGAGACTTTTCCACTTCCTGCTTACGGGGCTTACCCCCAAAATGCTGAGCCGTCGTTAACCGTTAGCGCATAAATCAATATTCGCCTCAGCTAGCCATTCAAAGTAGCTTCCACTTTTAACGATCCATTAGGCGGGGCGGGCGGGCTTTCCCGCGTGTCCGTGGATGAGTCGATGTGAGCAAGATTCTTCTGTATGGGCGTGTGTGCGCGCGCCCACTAGAGGAGGTGTTCTCACTCGGGTTTGTGTTTTTTTCATTTGCTGCGTTGCGTTAAAACACTGGGCCGCAGGTACCGCAGGCGCAATTGAGGTAATTTATTTGAAGCCATAGACACTCTAATAAAGGGGTTGGGAAAAGGTGAGACTTTTCCACTTCCTGCTTACGGGGCTTACCCCCAAAATGCTGAGCCGTCGTTAACCGTTAGCGCATAAATCAATATTCGCCTCAGCTAGCCATTCAAAGTAGCTTCCACTTTTAACGATCCATTAGGCGGGGCGGGCGGGCTTTCCCGCGTGTCCGTGGATGAGTCGATGTGAGCAAGATTCTTCTGTATGGGCGTGTGTGCGCGCGCCCACTAGAGGAGGTGTTCTCACTCGGGTTTGTGTTTTTTTCATTTGCTGCGTTGCGTTAAAACACTGGGCCGCAGGTACCGCAGGCGCAATTGAGGTAATTTATTTGAAGCCATAGACACTCTAATAAAGGTAAGGGCAGGGAAAAACGATTCGTTTATTGCGTACGCACAAACACACAATCACGGCACAAGGGGTGAAAGCGGTTGCAAATTACTCGCACAGAAGGAGCAGAACGAGCGCTTCCTTTTTCCAATGTTCTTAGAGCAGGGGTTGGCAAACAGTTTTCACAGCAAAAAAGGGCCAGAAATGGCTAGAAGCATGAGGCTGGTTTATCAATTGGAGCATATCAATAAGAATGTACAATAACTGTCCACAACATAGTAGCAATTAAGTTGTATTGCTTTGGAAGAAATTGAAGAAAATATTCTTTCCTAAATGTGTACGTTACACCATAAAACCAAGGACCTATCTGCATCTAGGGATTAAAATTGCTTGTAAATAGTCCTGTGTTAAGACTGACCTGATATTGAGATTATACTGATTTCATTTCAGAAATCATCAGTTCAACAAGAAGTATTTTCAAAAAAATTGTCTCAACTAATCGACCTCTTGCTAACTATTTGTCATTTCTGAAGTAAAAAAACAGTTCCACCTTTTGATCCTAATAGCTGGAGTGAATCGTATACCGATCGGAAAAGACCTTACCAAAGCGAAGAACTAGGTGGGTTCGAAACAATGGTTCAGTAATGGTTGAGCCACTCGGAAGTGGTTCATAGTATACTACATCTGTTTGGTCCCACCATTTGCATACTTTGTGCTCATGTCTACGTGAATATCTCATGGAAATCGCCACTTTTGAAACTTTTTACAGAGCAGAAGCAAACGGAATGGCTTCAGTCACTCCTTTGTCCATGTTTAGAATTAGATTTGATATTTTCGCTCTGGGCCCCTCAAAACATTTAAGCTTACTAAAATATTGTTCGTTAATGTGTGACGATGTAAATCGTTTCTCGCTAAGGTTCAATGATTTCTTCTTCAAGTCCTAAATTGATTTAAAAACAACCCCACTCGAGAAAACAGCTTTGCCGACCCCTGCCGACTGGAGCGTAAGTGCGTGCGTCTCTAACCGAGGCCGAGGTTTTTGCATACCGTGTGAAGTGCCTTCCCGAGAACCATAATATTCTTCTTCCCGACCCAACGCGGCCGGCAATAAAGCCGTGGCAGGTTGTAGCGACGAACCCCGTTACTCGCGCAGGTCGTAAAGTGCTTGTTACATATAGAAAAGAGCAAGCCCATAAAAGGTTCCCGGTTGGAGCTCATGCGCTGTGCATGTGTGAGAGAGAGCGTACGATCTAAATTTATCAGTTAGCTGATTTATTTTTACACGGCGAAAGTAAATCTGCCTAGAATTAGATTTAGTGGTGGAACGCCGGGAACGCCACCTTTCGTGTAAAGGAGAGCTTTAAGAGCGATTGTGTCAGAATTATCTTCATACGCGGATAACCTTCTACAAGACCGCATCAAGGCCCATTTTAAAAGCCTACCTCCGCTGCACACTGATTAGACACGATGCGCTCCTGATACTCGACAGCCAATTAAATTGCACCCCGGAATGCAACTGCAAGCTGGCGCAAAGGAAATGGAATGCGAGCAAAAAATCGAAAGAAAAAACGAAGCAGGATAATTTTCACAAGATTGCACCGCGCCAGCCCCCTGTTTTTCACAACGCGATAATTAAATGCGTAAATCTGTCCGGCGGAAAGGGAACGATCGGCTGATCTCTTATGGTGTACGGAGCTGCACCGTGCATCGTAAATCCTACCGCACCTTGTTCGGGTTCACCACCGAGAATCGCCAGCAAGCGGGCAAGGAACGAACGTCCCAAAACAAACGAGTAAAACGGTCGTTTAATGGAACGACACCGGGGCCAAGAAGTAATTCAATATTCGTGTAGAACGTTCGTTGAACTTTGCCCGGGCCGGCGCACGGTCAACCGGACGGTGGCACATGTGTGTGATATATCTCTGCAGTCGCTTCACTCCGGTTGAGGTGGTGTTGTACCATTATTACACGCCCGCCGGGCTGACGTCAAGATGGGATGTGCGGAAGCTCCACCCCACGGCAGCCCACGAAGGAAAGCAGGAAAGCACGCAGCGAAAACCGTAAAGAAGAAACGGCCGCACGGGAGACAATTCGTTCCGTTCCGGGTCCGGCCGGTCCGCTTTATGGTCCGAACCGCAACAGGGTTCGAACAAACATCGCACATCGGGAAAAAAGGGAACCGAGCCCGATATTCGAACCGAGGCAGAAATGGTGGTCGTGGTACAATAACAGCTTGGACATTAAAATAAATGGGAGCAATAAAGCCGCAAACGATGCGGACCACGCGGCTAGAATGCCTCCAGAACGCTGTTTGCTGCGGTAGGGGTGTGTTTGCTTGAAAGCAAAATCTTTCATCCAAGGCAAGCGACGAACCTCCGTGCGCGCATCGGGAAGACTTTGGCAAACGTCGCCATGTCGTCGATAGGTTCGCTCGAGCACGAGATTAATGTCGTCACGAGCGGCGGTGGCGGCTTAGCGTGGGCAATGGGAAAGTTCAATGGCATCGGCATGTCCCCGGCGTGTAATAATCTCTCTGCCCTCTTCTCCTGCTCTCATCCCATACACACAGGCTCGGCGACCATATTCAAGAAGGAACCGACGGTGCGGATACAGTGCCAGTCGGGCACGATGCTGATCACGATCAAGGATGCACCGGCCAACCTGAATGGCCAGTTCAGCGGGATGGTGTATCCGAAGGGGTTGGCGAAAAACTCGACCTGCCTCACCGAGTACCACGAGCAGGAGGGCGCGCTCCGCTACAAGCTGCCACTGAAGAGCTGCAACACGATGCCGATCGAGACGGTAAGTAAGACGGAATTCCACATACGGAGCTTGACTTGACCCACGCAGGCGCGCGCAAGGTTCTAGCTCCTATTCTGGTGGCAAGGAACCTTTCGGAAGGCTGACATCATTCACTGGCGGAGTTGAAAGCCGTTGTCGTAGGCGATCGAGGTGTTGGCTTACGTCAAAACGTTAAGTCCCGGATGTTAATGGCATTAGCTACCTAGCAGCTTGGTTGCGCAACAGACACTCACTGCGATAAAGATGCCTATCGACACACAACCCAACCGCGCGGATGTCAATGTCAACCGCGGATCCAGCCCGTTTCGAAGATGGATGCGTTAAAAACACCCCTCAATCATACAACCGAACCCTTCTCGAACACCTCACGGTGCCCTTGAGCTGAGGCTGCTCGGAATGGGATAAACGTGTCGCGGCCTTGTTTGACTTATTGATCATCCGGAGCTCCGGTAAGGGCTGGTTTTGCGGTTTTGAAGTGGGCAATAGGCAAAACCCGCTTGAGAATGTGGTGTGTCCATTCCGCTCGACGCAAACGAGAACAGGGCGGTCGCTCTCCGTGCGCTATAATTAGGCATCCGCAAGGAAACCGCGGGTGTGCCACTGTTGATACACTTTTCCCTGTGCGATTGGCGTACGCTTCGATCGCAGCGAGACGAACGGCGTGCTTTCCTAAGCGATCGGAAACGAGTTTTCCACACTTGCGGTTTTTGCCCTTCTGCAAAGGAATGTCCCCGGAGGCCGACTCGGCAGAAGAATAACTGAGCCCCACTCACACACACACACACAACGGGAGGAACGTTCCTGTTCCGCATCGCATTAGGCGGAATTAAAACGCAGCTCCCCCTTCGCGATATGCGACCGGTGTGCGTGAAGCAGCACTGTTTTGTCTAATGCGCACGCAGCCGATGGTATCGATGGGCAGGCAGTGCCGCTACATGCCGGTACCGGTGCGCAATGCTCCACATACTGCGCGTGCACACGGAAATGGCGGTCCCTGGTAGAACCGGGAGCTGAAGGGTGAAACCGGTGGCCCCGATAAGCGCCAAACACACGATAATACCGTCACGGGCGACGGCAGAACGTGCAAAAACACTTTGAAAAAGCACACTTAAAACGGTGATGACATCAGTGGAGGGAGGCGCGAACAAAACAAAAAGCGGGGGGTTCGTCGCTTGCAGAAGTCTTTCGTTTTTTTCGTGCTCGTTCGCGCGCTCTGTGGGTGCCGACAGCTTCCGCATTGTGGACGGTGGCGTCAAAAGGTGCGTTTAAGGTATAATAGACACCGCACACTGTTTCGTTCGGTCCACTTCCTCCGAATCTAAAATAGAGCTAAACTCGACCGAAAAGTAGGAACAAAAAATTAATAGACAGTAGAAGAAGAATAGGCGCAGAGCCAGCAACCAAAACATACACCCACCTGAGGAGACTTCCTGTTTCCTTATAGTCACAGCCACGTCCAGCAGGGTTGAACTCCCCGCTTGGGGTCATCCGTTCGTTATAAACCATCGATTGAGGCGAGCAAAGCTATATTGCCGCCATAGCTTTTTCTGTGGATGACTTTGGGACAGACGGATCGGAGTGAGGGTCGTTTAACTCTGTGTGCGCGTATTTAGCGTTATTCGCCGTCGAAGGAACCTTCCTATACCTATATCCTCGATCGCCCGGCAACGGTGTCATCTCCTTTTACGACCCGCCCTGACATGACCATGCCCTTACAGAGAAGGACTCTTTTTTTGCCCTCTCCTAAAGGCAAATCATGGAGGCATTTTTCACTCACCTTCACCCGCACGATCGTGCGATGATCGTTTCAGCCGGTGCAATGGCAGAAAGACGACCCTCACCGTACGCGATCACGTCATACGGACGAAAATAGAACGTCCGTAGCTCGCTTCGGAGCGTTGGGATGTCCGTACGCTTCCCATCTCGTGCCGGGTGGTGTTTCCTTCATTAATTCTACGCGCGCGCGCGCGAGCGAGCGAGTGCTTCACAGTTTTTGTTTACCCCAACGACTTAAGCTTCGTTTAAAGCGGCTTAGCTACCTACCTGAGGAAAAAAGGGAGGATGGAAAAAAGCAATTTAGAAGGAGGACGCAAGGCGACGCACTGGCGCAACCGAGAATACGTGTGTGTGCGCTCCAGTGCGTTGTGAAAGATGATCTTCCGAGCAAGAAACTCCATTCCGACACCTCGTTTTAGCTTAAAACAATACGCATTACAGCATCGCCCCGATCGTCGGCGCTTCTTTCCGCCTGTATGAACAGCTGCAAAAAAAACGGCGAGAGGTTAAAAAAAACACAAAAACGATGGTCCAAAAATGCAAATGAGCTGGTCCCTAGGTGATGCTGTCGTTACGCCGCTCGACGCCAGGCCTTGCCAATGCCACCGTGGTAATGCCCAGATGGTAATGAGTTTATCCTCGACCAACGCGGTTTCGCACCCACTGACGGGGTGCGTTTTTACGCTGGAACTCTGTCTGTGTGTGCGTTCTCTCCTCCATCCGTACCTTGCTCCGGTCCAAAATAGGAAGCAGCTTTCAAAGCCGGATTTCATAACGCGTTCCTAAAAGGCGCCACGGCGTAATCGTCCTCAAGGTTGCTGCGGTTGGCGGCCGTTTGCGCCCGCACGATACACACCTAGGCACACGCACACACCTACTCGGCGGCGCAGTTGACAATGGCTTTTTTGCGTTCGATTCTGCCTGCGCACGTACGGAGCAGAAATGGAATCCACAAGAAGTCGTGATTAATCCGGCTCCGTGAAGCAAATGACCACCAGCAACCTTTCGTCGCTCGGTGGGTCTTTTTGACCAGGCAGGAGAGCGTTGAAAAAAAAACCACCCCGATCTGCCGATGTGTCTGTGTGCGCCCTGGAGACCTTTATTTAATCACCCGGTTGGTATTTTTCTGCCGCTCTGGCTTGGCCGGTCGGTTCGAGCTCCGAACCAGTTTCGCTCCGTTGTTGCCATTTTGCGAACGCCTGCGCCCGCGTGTTGGGTGTGTTGTTTCGCGCAGCAAGCCGTCCCGATGCCTGTCCGGTTGAGCCTGACATTTCAGGCGCGGTCGGCTGCTCGAAGGCGAATATTTTCGTCCACCGAAAAACGACCGCCTGAATAAAGTATGAAGCCGCGTTTGACCATCACGAAGCAGCACCGGGCACGTAAATCATAAAATCGGTTGCGCAAGCTGGTTTTCCGATTCGGACACGACAGAAAACACACGAATTACTTATCGATTCCTCAATCACCCGGCGGCCGCGGGGTCTGGTCTGGCTGCCTTTCACCTCTTCCGGATGATATTCGAAAGAGACCCGGGCGTACCGTTTTCGCCGGATTTATATAAATGGCAAAATGAGACGAACTATCGTTATGTCATGCGATGGGAGGGAGCGATGATTCGTCCAATAAATCGATCAAGATGCGCTCGCTGTGGAATATCTTTCAACTCTGGGCTTGTTTTGAGGTTTGCGAAAGTGAGTCCCGATGTTGACTGCATCTTGTTATGTCTATCATCAGTATCAAGGCACTTTTTATAGCAATTTCCGAGAATCGATTCAATGCATTGTGTAAATGTAATAATGAAGCAATTAACATTAACTCTTTAGATGAATTTGAAAACAGAATTGGATCGTAGTAACCTAAAAGGAATCATTCTAATAATGGTTAATCTTTGGCCAATGTTGAAAAACTCAAACTTGTTATCTAAAAACTACGTTATAACTCAAAAAAGTATTTAAACATATTACTTTAATTGACGACGTCATCGAAGGTACATTTTGTGTATTTAAAAGATAAATTAAAATATAGCTAACAAAACATACTAACACCAATCTTGGTAAGAGAGAACTATTTCTTAAAATACGAAAACATACCTAATAAAACAAAATATCTAATAATATAAATAAAACAATAAAATATAAATCATAGCAACATATATCAACGTGGAAAGGAAAAAAGTAATGTAATGAGCTATGTGAAAAAACGATTAAAAAACTATTTTAATAAATTTTTGGATACTTTTAAATATAAACATGGAAACAACAAATAATGAATTTCGATTAAACTGCTATGTTTAAAAAGAACATTATATTGACTAATTCAAATAAATTTAACTGCACTATAATCACCTGAATTAATTTAATTGCAGAAATGCAACTAAAGCAGCAATTTAGAAAAAAAATTGTTGTTTTCCCTTGTGAATCGCTCCATCATAAAACCGCTATCTGATTAGGGTTAATATCTATTTTCCCCTTTTGAGCCTAAAAGGCGCCACGGCGTAATCGTCCTCAAGGTTGCTGCGGTTGGCGGCCGTTTGCGCCCGCACGATACACACCTAGGCACACGCACACACCTACTCGGCGGCGCAGTTGACAATGGCTTTTTTGCGTTCGATTCTGCCTGCGCACGTACGGAGCAGAAATGGAATCCACAAGAAGTCGTGATTAATCCGGCTCCGTGAAGCAAATGACCACCAGCAACCTTTCGTCGCTCGGTGGGTCTTTTTGACCAGGCAGGAGAGCGTTGAAAAAAAAACCACCCCGATCTGCCGATGTGTCTGTGTGCGCCCTGGAGACCTTTATTTAATCACTCGGTTGGTATTTTTCTGCCGCTCTGGCTTGGCCGGTCGGTTCGAGCTCCGAACCAGTTTCGCTCCGTTGTTGCCATTTTGCGAACGCCTGCGCCCGCGTGTTGGGTGTGTTGTTTCGCGCAGCAAGCCGTCCCGATGCCTGTCCGGTTGAGCCTGACATTTCAGGCGCGGTCGGCTGCTCGAAGGCGAATATTTTCGTCCACCGAAAAACGACCGCCTGAATAAAGTATGAAGCCGCGTTTGACCATCACGAAGCAGCACCGGGCACGTAAATCATAAAATCGGTTGCGCAAGCTGGTTTTCCGATTCGGACACGACAGAAAACACACGAATTACTTATCGATTCCTCAATCACCCGGCGGCCGCGGGGTCTGGTCTGGCTGCCTTTCACCTCTTCCGGATGATATTCGAAAGAGACCCGGGCGTACCGTTTTCGCCGGATTTATATAAATGGCAAAATGAGACGAACTATCGTTATGTCATGCGATGGGAGGGAGCGATGATTCGTCCAATAAATCGATCAAGATGCGCTCGCTGTGGAATATCTTTCAACTCTGGGCTTGTTTTGAGGTTTGCGAAAGTGAGTCCCGATGTTGACTGCATCTTGTTATGTCTATCATCAGTATCAAGGCACTTTTTATAGCAATTTCCGAGAATCGATTCAATGCATTGTGTAAATGTAATAATGAAGCAATTAACATTAACTCTTTAGATGAATTTGAAAACAGAATTGAATCGTAGTAACCTAAAAGGAATCATTCTAATAATGGTTAATCTTTGAACAATGTTGAAAAACTCATAGGAGCAATCTTTTTATCTAAAAACTACGTTATAACTCAAAAAAGTATTTAAACATATTACTTTAATTGACGACGTCATCGAAGGTACATTTTGTGTATTTAAAAGATAAATTAAAATATAGCTAACAAAACATACTAACACCAATCTTGGTAAGAGAGAACTATTTCTTAAAATACGAAAACATACCTAATAAAACAAAATATCTAATAATATAAATAAAACAATAAAATATAAATCATAGCAACATATATCAACGTGGAAAGTAAAAAAGTAATGTAATGAGCTATGTGAAAAAACGATTAAAAAACTATTTTAATAAATTTTTGGATACTTTTAAATATAAACATGGAAACAACAAATAATGAATTTCGATTAAACTGCTATGTTTAAAAAGAACATTATATTGACAAATTCAAATAAATTTAACTGCACTATAATCACCTGAATTAATTTAATTGCAGAAATGCAACTAAAGCAGCAATTTAGAAAAAAAATTGTTGTTTTCCCTTGTGAATCGCTCCATCATAAAACCGCTATCTGATTAGGGTTAATATCTATTTTCCCCTTTTGAGCCCAAAATACTGAAAGTTATATCCACCTTCTCATTAACGAACCATTAGTTCTTCATATTACCTGTACTAAAAATGAAGAGCCTTTTGCAAATGTTCTGCCAAAATAAATAAGGATTTTGGTGAGGGACGCTTTTGATGATAGTTTTATTTAAATCGAGTTTGACTTTTACCCACCGAGCCTATTTCGATCTTGTGCGGAGTGTGCTCGATCGACGAATAACGAGCTAAAAATGGTAATAGCAGTCGATCGGTTGACACTGAACCTGTTCTTTATCGCAAAACATATCGAACGATTTTGATTTTCGAGCTGTTGGCGCGTATAAATAAGAATTCCCCAATTCGATACTAAGTTAGAGCGAGCAGCAGCAGCAGCAGTATCTTCGGTTCGGTATCTGCCTTCACAAATTAAGCATCATAACGATCGCGCCCATCGCATACTGATTGTTTATAAGCGTCCATTTGCTGCCACCCCAAAAAAAGAGGCAAAACCCCCCATCGCAAACGGTTCTTTAATTCCACGATTAGAGCGCTATCGTAAAGCTTATCCTTATAGCGTCCGTACCTATATTCGCAGCGTGCGCAGCAAACAATGCGCGCTAAATTTATGCAGAAGCAGCAGAGGGCAGCCACTGAAACTAGTTCAAATTTTGAGCCATTCTTGACGCGTGACATCCCACAGAACTTGTGAAGAAATGCTTCTCTCAGCACGAAATGAATACACGATGCAGCCGATGGCCCACTGAGAGTGACTCAATTTAGAAGACACTGTTTTCTTCGTCGCAGTCGTCGCCTTTGTCCACGATAAATCACCCCCTTCCCCATTCATGGGAACTTTCCGGCCCGAAGAAGAGTTTCCACACCATCGAAATCGGTTCGCTCGGAACACTGGGAGGGTTCGTTGCTTGCTGCCAAGATCGTCCACAAAAGGCCCCGCAAAAGAATGAATGGGGGGCTGGTTTTTGCAAGCACGGCCAGTTCGACCCCCAAACCTGGGTGGCGTGAAGGTGAATGAAGGAGGAAGATCCCATTTTTTAAAACCAAGATCTTTATCACAAAAACCCTCCCTTTGTGTCCCACCCCACCGTTGGGTGGCTTCACTGCCAGCTACCGGGCTTTTCGCAGCGTTTTTTATTAGCCCGAAGCTCACCATTCCTGGGTTAAACGACTCCGTAAGTGGGTCGGAAAATTGGTCTTCTATATGGCCGAGGTCGGTCAGTGTTTAGTTCTTTTTTTTTTCGACGTCGTTGTTGTGTTCCACATTATCCGTCAACCTCCGTTAGATGAGCTTTTGTGTGTGAGCGAGCCGGAGGCATCATTTTCCGCGATTTGGTTGGAAATTAGTCTCCCGGGAGGGAAGGAATGAAGGCAGATAGGCAGGCAGCAGCAGCAACAACAGGTAAAAAAAACTATCAACGGGAACGAAATGGAAATGGGACATGGGCGCTCGCTCCCGAGCACCTATCAAGTGGGATGTATCAGCAAAGACGGCAGAAATGGGACAGTGCTGGTTACTTCCGTCCGCTCCAGAAGATCCAGGTCTCCGGCAGCCGCGAGCGACCGAACCAATCTAACCACAATGTTGCGTGACAAAACCGTGTACGGCACCGTGAGGAAAAAGGAGCCACGTGACGAGCGAAACGAGCACGAGGCAACCAATCGAGGGAAGATAATTGAAGAAAGCATTACCATCACCAGCCGTACGGGGAAGTCTCCTTAGTTACAGCTGTTTACAGCAACACACCCAGCGCCGAGTCCAAGAAATAGGAAACCCGGTACGAACCGAGGCAAAAACAGCCCTTACGAAAAACGGTCCAAATTTCACACGGGCGTTAAATTTAATTCGCGTGTTCGGAGAGGCAGGAAATTGTTAACAGTGAATCTGGTGTGTTTTCTAGTCGTAGAGAAAGAGAGAGAGATACAGTGAAGCCGTTTATATCTCTTCACCCGAACCAGGCACAGCGCCCGAACGGGGTATGCAATCATCTGCGGAGTTCGAACATCGTGGGGGCCCGTTCTAGGCGAATGATTGGACGATCTTATTAATTTTTCAATTATCACCGGCATCGAAAACAAACAATTTTATTATTACGCTCTACGCACCGGTACGTGCGTTACGCGCTTATGCTACAACGAACTATTCGGTTATGAGTTTGGAATCCAAAACAAACTAACTGTACGCAGTAATGCTGGGAGTATTGATCTCCAGCAGGCCGCTGCTGTGTGGTGATCTAAATGGAGATAGAACCCTGTCGGAGTTGCTTTGATAACCCACCTCAAAGTCATTTCGCACGATCGTCTAGATGACGATCCTCGTAAGATTTATAACCCAGACGAACAATTCTTGGAATAAATCTCCTTCGGCTGTTCGAAATATATTCCAAAGCCCGCGGGCATTCCTCGAGAAGACCCAACGCCAACAAACAAAACCATTGGAGCCCTTTGCCAGCCACGCTCTTCAGCCGCATGTCACACGGAAATGACGGAAATGGAATTGTTGAAATGCTCCGGGGTACGGCGCAGCGCGAAGCAAAACCAGAAAAAGGGTCACACAACGGGAACGGGATCGTTTCCCGGGCCATTTCGGGCGCACGAACAAGCCGACCGGCAGCCAGCAGTTCCGGTGGATGAGAGCGACGCTTGTAAGCGGACTGGGAACCGTGGGACGGACGCCAAACCACCACCGCGCCTGTCATGTTTTCGTCAATATTTATGAACTTCGCCATCGCTCTCTCCCGAACGCGACGGCCCTCTTTAGGCTTTAGGTGGAGGAGGCCAGGCACATAATAAAAATCAACCTCCAACGCCGGCTAACGGTGATGCTCGCGTTGGTTCGCGGCACGAAGAACTTGACCCAGTGCTCGGAGTGCTCGAAGTGCTCGAAGTTGCAGAAACAACGCCCAGAAGGCAACGCCGGCGGGAAAGATCACCCGAAACTTCCTGTTTGTTTGGCTCACGCGACCACGCGAGAGTAATTGTGATAATTGTGTGCCCGGGAAGTAAACCAACACCGTATTACCGGCTTAATAGGTTGCGTAATTTGACTAAACGCTCCTGCGGGACTGGAGCTCGATGTTCGACGCGATTCACCGCTTGGGGACATTTCAGGGCTGCCTGCTTCCCAAGGGCCGGGACGTAACGGTACAAACGCTCGCGTTGTCGACTGCCTGCTCTTACCTTGTCACATGGCTGCTATGTCTGGCGTCGAACGGAGACCCTTTCGGGTTGCGGGTGACCTCAATTCCAGACAATGCGACACTGTGCACCGTACGCTGTCCAACATCTGATTGTATTCTGACACACCCAGAAGCTTGCAGCCAGACTGGCTTCCGTCGTCGTCGTTCGTGTCGTTGTTCGAGTAACCACAGCAACATGGTTGCTTCGACGTGGTGCGCCTCGTACCGCAGTAATGGCCGCCTGTGAACTGGAACGAATTGTGCCCCACGGTGAGGTAGGCTCATACGCCGCGAAAACCATGTCAGCTCCCCATTCCCGGGCGCTCGATACCAATCGATTTCGGGATCGTTCCTAAAGAACGCACGATCTTTTCCCGTGGCCAAACGGGGCCACGACCTACCAAACGCTGCGAGCGAGCGAGCGCACCCGACCTAACCTCATTTCGACGGCCACGAGCGGAGCCTTCGTGAGCCACGTGAAGCCGCGTCCAGGCGTGTGCTCTCGGGGTACTTTCTACGAAGGCTTACGCTGGCCTTTCTTCCCGCCCTGTGCCAGGGGGCGGACCGTCTCCGGAAAGAGGGTCAGCCACGATGTAACGGTTGTTTCGTACGGATGCCGTTCCCGCCTGCCGACGTCAGACGGAGAGAAAGTCAGCCGAGGTCGAGTGTCCGTTCCGAGTGCCCAAAATCGCCCGCTGACCTTGAATCACCAATCCTATCCATCAATGCCGAACGCCGCCACCAGCCACTCGGAGAAACTAATCAACTGGTGTTCTTTCACGGCGAAGAAACGTCAAAACGCGCACATCTCAGTGCCTACTGCAAGCTGTATGTGGATGTATTGAATCACAGCTCGTTTCACGGACGACTAGATCGGATCGGAGTTAGAAACCATCCGTTTTCGGTGAAAGGCGCTCACCGACCGGAGGAGACTCAACAGGGTCTGGACACAATGGCCCCCGGGAGCTCGATGACACGGCCACACGGAGGTGGTTTCGCTGCTTGGATCATGCCGAGCCGGGCAAACTTTCTCTGGTAATGGTTGGCTGAGCCGGCAGCGATTGCGTTAGCTCCCCACTCGCAAAGCCCCGAAGCCACGGATTGGATAATGTCCAGCCTGAATGCTTCCGAAACGGAAAGGCACTGTAATCAGTACCCGCGTGCTGTACATGAATATTGATACGGCTGTTAAGGTGGATGATTTCGTGATATTGGATAACAATTTGCACCAGGATGCAACCGTACAATCACTCGCGGCGTCCATCGTGGAAGTCATAGACCGCTCAGCCGGCGAAGTCGATAAACTTTTCGCACACCGTTGCACGCGTTTCTGTGATGTGTCATAACACGTGCCAGCCGATACTTGATGTCTGGTTAGTGCTTTTTAAAAGACGGCAGCGATAGGGCATGATTTATAGCGTTGTTTTGGTCTTAAGCCGTCCATTTTCAATATCCCACAGCTTGAAGCGCTTTTAAAAACTGACACCGAGAATCGATTTCCGTGCCGTGCGACTCGGTTTGCCACCGAACGTCTTGTCGCCTGAATGGACGCAATTAAAAAGCGATTTAGAAGTGTGTTTAGTGTGGAGCATGCTTTCGAAAACACGTAAAACAAACCAGAGCGAACGACCTCAGTTGTTCAAGTCCACGACGGGGACGTTCGAAACTGATGATGATGATGATGACTTGGTCCGTTTCGTGGGACTCACTAGATTCAGCATCACGGAAGTCACCTATCAGCGAGGGAGAGTAATTACTGAAATCTCATGTTCTTCCTGTGCATGACTTTTATGGCGTGGGCCAATGGAAACCCCTCGCCGGAAAAAGGCCAAGGCAGCGATGAGCTTGAAAACGGTAAACGCTGCCGAACGCTCATCTCATCCGGAAGTCTCCGGTGAGCTCCATTGTTCTGTCAACCGTCACCGTCACCGGGTGCGCATTCGTTTTCGGCCGATTCCCATGTTCCCAGCTCGCCCAGAACTATCGGTACCGGTACGCCGATTTTCTCAACGCCGAATTGATATTAGAATGTTGAGCCACCACCAGAAGCTATTACAACGGAATTCGTTCGGCCGCCGATTCCGGTGTTGCGATAGGGAACGGCTGCGGATGTCTGACGCGAAGCGGCGTGCCCGTAACGGCTACGGTGGTCCTCCCGAATCGGGCTGTAGGAGACAATGGTGGCAGCGTAACCGTAACGTGATCAAATCTCGACACCCGGATCGGTGCTACTGACCGCCCCTGAGGGGCTGCGTCCAGCACCGACTCCGAATCTGGAGCCAATGACTCATCAGGTTTGTAAATTAATTTCGCCGAACCTGATTTCTCACACCTGAAACACCTCACCTGGAGGGTGTTGTTTGATCGATTCCTTCTCCACACGCTCGGTCCGGTGTGTCTGGGTGCGTGTAGTATCACTTAAGCTGGCGCTCGAGAATCGCACCGGCCGTCGCGGGATGATGAAATCGGCTCTAAACGCTTTCGGGAGATGAAATAATTTTCCGAAAAGGAGAGCAGCCGCACCGGGGCAGAATGTAATTGAAAACGAATCAAAAGAACCGTTTACAGGCCACTCGAAAGCGTGGCCTTTGGGCGGGAAGGCGTGAAGTTTGGAGAGGGAGCCTGTCCATCCATCGGCGCTGGTGAAGCTGTCATTGGAGCTGGTTCCCGAATTTGGAGCTGGTTCGTTTTTGGGACGGCGATCGATACAGTTAGTGGGCGCGCTGGTTGATAACCTGTATTTTTTAAATAAGGATTCCTGCCCCAGACCAGTTCCGTGATCCCGGACCCGAACCAAGAAGGGTTCATGAACTTACGAACTAAGGAGGTTTGATTATTTAATGCTCAGTTCGTTGATTGCAGGGT
Organism: Anopheles cracens; assembly: GCA_002091845.1. Classification (NCBI taxonomy): domain Eukaryota; kingdom Metazoa; phylum Arthropoda; class Insecta; order Diptera; family Culicidae; genus Anopheles; species Anopheles cracens. The sequence continues at coordinate 52,627 of KZ073087.1, forward strand.
GAGAAACCTGCCGGAGCCAGATGATACGATCCCAGAAGGTGGCATAGGATGCCCAGAACCTCAGGCCCAGGGTTTGTGGGGGGGATGTGTGAAGAAATACCCAAAACTTTGCCCAATAAGTATTGCAATCACGCGCTGCCACGAACAGTAGCACAAATTGCAGCTCTCCGACTACTCCGGTGCGGCTAATGATGCGAGAATTGCGGGGTTCTCTCTCTCTCTCTCTCGCTCCGTGGGTTCATTAAAACAAAACCCAGGCCGCCCTCTTGGGCCGGCTCGGGAAGGCGTTTTGTTTTCGCAGCAGTCGCGCGTTTGCATCTTTCACATCGCGCGGACCGCGGCGTGGCCGCAGCCGTTTCCGCAATGGTGTGTTGCTAATTAAAGTTGCTCACGACCACGCCACGACCCGTTCGCTGTGCTGCGCCGAGACTGCGGCTTGATTAAGATTCCGCTTGGCGGGTGGGGCTGGCGAAGAAATTCCGATCGAGCGCCGGGACGCTGGCGGTGGGAACGGCAAAAGAGGTGAATACCTTCATTACCAAATTACAGAAGCTCATTACTTGGCCTTTTGTAAGTGTACTGTACCCCTTTCGATTATAGCCCTTAGAGGGAGTGTGCGCGTGGAGAGAATGACTTCGCCGGGAGTCGATGTCGGTGATCGACATTGAACGATTGGGGTCGTTCGGTTGCAACACTAGCGGTCAAATGGATCGAATACTCCTTGCGGTGTCTCGTTTGGTGTCAATTGACACCTGGAAGGATAATTTTGGCATTTTAACCTAGTTCTGGCTCCAACTATCCTGGTTTCATAATCCTTTTAGTTTGTCCAGAATCTGAATTATGATTTAAGGAATTTTTAAATCAAACTTCTTGAAATGATTGAGCCACAAGAAACGCTGACAGATCAGAACTTCGTTCAATGGGTAGTCCGTAATCGATTTCGAACCACTGGAAGCACTTAGTAACCATATTCTGAACTCAAAAAGTTACAACTCATGGCTTTGGAACATATTTTATCTAGTTCTAACCTTCTTCTTCTTCTTATTTCTCTTCTTAGTTTGTGATTTAAATGAGAAGTGATGAAATTGCTTCTGTTTTGATCGGGAAATTTGAGTTTCTTCTCTGTAGGTTCTAGACTATTGCAAGCTTTTTAAAATTTGCAAATTTATCCAACTTGGACAAAAGTAGATCGTGGTATTTCACGTTTCCTTCTATGACTTTTGTAGAAACGGATTAGTATCAAATGACACCAAAAGTGACTATTAGGAGGAACAAGATGCACTTTAAAAATTACTTATCAACAAATATATAACAACAAATAAATAAATATATAGAAAAGACTTTAGGTGAAATCGCCTGTCAAAATCTCTAACCGAAGCTGACACTCCAAGCTCAAAGTTACAAAAGTGTCAATTGACACCCCATATGACCGATAGTGTTAACGACTGTTGTTGTTTGTTCCTGCTGCTACAAGATGATTGCACTACATTGGGGGTTTTTACTTTTTCTCTCTCACGCATACAAACATACAGGAGGACGGTGGAATCGAGTTCTTCAACACGATCGTTCTGCAGCCTCATCTCAAGCTGGTCACTGATCTGGGGCGGGGCTACCACGTCCGCTGCCGGTACAAGAGCCGCGAGGCGGCCTTGAAGAACGCCTCGTTCCGGCACGGCAAGGTGGCCGCGACGGACGACAGCCGTCCGCAGGCCCTGACCAGCGCCGAGGGTGGTGGCAGCGATCGGCGCGAGCACGGCCGCTCGATGGACGGTGGCACCCGGGAGCTGGAGCAGCTGGCCGGGCCGCCGGAGGACGGGAAGCCGATGCCGGGCTGCCATATGAAGATCTTCACCGGCGAGAAGCTGGCGGAGAACGTGAAGATCGGCGACCCGCTGACGCTGGTGATCAACATCGACCGGCAGGAGGAGTACGGCCTGCACGTCACCGACTGTCTGGTGCGCGACGGCCTCGGCTGGGGCGAGCAGAAGCTGATCAACGACGAGGGCTGCCCGCTGGACAGCGAGATACTCGGGCCGTTCGAGTACACGGCCGACCGGAGCAAGGCGACGGTGACGTTCCCGGCGCACAAGTTCCCCTACACGTCCTCGGTGTACTACCAGTGCAACGTGAAGCTGTGCGCACTGGAGGATCCCGACTGTCATAAGGTAAGGTTTGCAGCAAAGTTCGTTGGAATCGCGTTGTTAATGTTGTGCTTGTACTGCTTACAGACCCCGACCTGCTCGAACAAGGCTCGACGAACGAAGCGCCAGACGGAGGAGGAAGGACAACCGGCCACGATCGAGGTCTTCTCCGGGCTGCATGTCAACGAGAACGCGGAGGTGCTCAGTGACGATGCCGACTCGGTGTTCAAGGAGAAGGTAATGTGTGCACACAAAGAAGTACTATACCCCCGATACTAATGACTCTTCTCTCTCCGCCAGACACCGGACGATGCCATCTGCGTGTCCCAGCGTAGCTTCGCCGTTGCCATAGCCATTGCCGGGCTCTGTCTGATGTTGGCCGTCGTCTTGGCGGTGATGTGCATCGTCGCCCGCCGCAGCACCAAGTCCGTGTCGCACTCGGGCAGCTCCATCTACAGTGGTCCGTACACGAATACCGCCTTCTCGCACAGCAGCTAATCGCACCCAAGGCTGGGTGGTCTTGGCGCGGTACGCTTCCCTGTCCCCATCACTGTGATGCCGTTTTCCGGACGTTGTAAAGTGGAGCGGTGGAGCTTCCACCTCGAAAACGAACGCTACTTATTTTCGAAACGACTTGCGCGTGTTCAGCGCGCTCGGAACTATAGAGAACACTAACTGAGGCCTTCACGAAGGCACACACACACACAATTAGGTTTAGATGAGACGGTTCGAGAGGGACGGCACAAACTGGTAGGTAGTCGTAGAATTAGGACAAACAGGACGAAACCTAGTTTAAGATATTACCGAAGCAATCTTCACAAGCACAAGCGGCTGCGTTCGTGATTGCTTTGCTAATATCGCAGAGACCGGTTCGGGGTGCGAGTAGTCAAAGATTCGTCTCCGCGCGTCTCTGGCAAGAAACACATAACTAACTCCTCGGTTGACTAGAATATTTAGTGCAAAATGGAAACGCTAGCATTAGTTTGGAGCGGCAGGTCTCACTTTGTTACTTCACGGCACGATCGAACGATCCCGCGATCGTTCAACGGCTGAAAATGATCCTACAATCACGCTATCCTACACTACGCTCACTTTCCGCATCTAAGTCAGGTGGTGGGTACCTCTGGTAGACTTTTCTAGTTAATTTCTCCCTATCCTGCTAATCTGTTTAATCTGCCGATTCCTCTGCCGAGTCTTTAGAACGTCCTTATTGATGTAACAACGAGAGAAAGAAGGCGCACGCACAATCGCAATATGATTGAATCATTTCAACGTCCCCCTTTACGTCCCAGTGTTCCGAGTAGGGCCGGCTTGTTGATCTTGGCGGCTCACCGCACGATTCCGCGGGCCGCATGGTTGCCTTCCTGCCTAAACTGCCAACTTTGAAATGCACTGTAAAAAGTATCGCTAATTTTAATACTTTTATATTTATTTAATCGTATCCCACACACCCACACACACTGCCCGTGTTTCCCGCGATCCCTAGGAAATGCTCTCTCGTATTGCGGTTGCGTCGTGCCGTAGGGTAAGTCTATTGGCGTAGTGTGCGTACGCCGCACTGCTGTTAGGCCAATATAAAACAATCCATTACTACCGCTGGTCCTTGCGTTGATACCGCGTCTTTGTTTGTTTTAATCGTGCACACGTAGACACGTTGTTTCGCATAGGCGATCATTTTATGTCACTCCGTGCGGGCGAACGAAGCCGTTGCGAACGTACTGAAACGAACTAGTAAGCACAAGGGTTAGAGAGTAGAGCTAAAATAAAATGTGAATATAACAACGAGTGCGCTGGGTTTTTTTTTTGTGTGCGAATGCGAAAGAAAAAATAAGTTGCAAAAGTTAGGAAAGAAATATCGAAAGTAAGTCTCTTTTGAACGCATTGCAAAAGAATGCTTGCGTAACAAGGTAACTTAATGAAATTTTGGATTAAAAAATCATACAGAACTAAAGCTAGAGATAGTTCAAGAGGCAACTATTTTCGAACTGAATTGGTAGCCTCTTTGACGAATGGTAACAAGAGAACAGATGGGTGGATGGGTGCGCACTGCATTGTTATTCTGATTCGCCATTCTAGCCATGTTGTTAAAAATAGTATTATTCGACATTTTTGTGAATATTTTCGCGGTCAATTGCTGACGCATGTTCGAAAAAGTTTGATTTCTCCATTTAACGGAAGAATACTCGAAAAATTCGAAATTATTCGAAAGCTGCTCGAATCGAGCACGTTTTGTCAACGGGGATGTGTTGTGTTATTGGCTGTCAATGTTGACAGCTCCGTGTGACAGCTTGTTCTTTTTATTCTCCCGCACCGCGTGTTTTGCTGGTTACGGGTAGTGCGTAGTTGAATTTTTCCATTTTCGTGAAAAATTACAGCTACAAACTCATCAAAATGAGTCTGTACAACTTCAAGAAGATCATGGTGGTGCCGCCCGCCAAGGTAAGTGGGAAAAGCGGGCGTTGTTGTGGTGAAAATCGGCTTTGTTTACCGAGCCCCTTCCGGGGGCCTCGTGTTTTGATGATGTTAGCGGGGTCCGTATATGGCGATGTGATTACGATGTGTTTTCTTCTCCATTCCCTAATTGTAGGCGTTCATCGATATTATGCTATCGAAGACCCAGCGGAAGACACCCACCGTTGTACACAAGCACTACAAAATCAGCCGGATCCGTGCGTTCTACATGCGCAAGGTGAAGTACACGCAGCAGAACTTCCACGACCGGCTGACGCAGATCATCCAGGACTTCCCGAAGCTGGACGATGTGCATCCGTTCTATGCGGATCTGATGAACGTGCTGTACGACAAGGACCATTACAAGCTTGCGCTGGGTCAGCTGAACACGGCCAGACATCTGATCGATACGTAAGTGTTGTGAATTTGTTCCATTTAGCAACGTTATGAAATTCCATTCAATGGTCCTTTGTCTGCTACTCGTAGTGTCGCGAAGGATTACGTGCGTCTGCTGAAGTTCGGCGATTCGCTATATCGATGCAAGCAGCTGAAGAAGGCGGCCCTCGGTCGTATGGCCACGATCATGAAGCGTCAGGCGTCGAACCTGACGTACCTGGAGGAGGTGCGGCAGCATCTGTCCCGTCTGCCCTCGATCGATCCGTACACGCGCACCATCATCGTGTGCGGGTTCCCGAACGTCGGCAAGTCCAGCTTCCTGAACAAGGTGACCCGGGCTGATGTGGATGTGCAGCCGTACGCGTTCACCACGAAGAGTTTGTACGTGGGCCACATGGACTACAAGTATCTGCGCTGGCAGGTGATCGACACACCCGGAATCCTCGACCACCCGCTGGAGGAGCGCAACGTGATCGAAATGCAGGCCATTACCGCGATGGCCCATCTGCGTGCCTGCATCATGTACGTGATGGACGTGTCGGAGCAGTGCGGACACTCGATCGACGAGCAGGCCAAGCTGTTCGACAGCATTAAGCCACTGTTCGCGAACAAGCCGCTCGTGCTGGCGCTGAACAAGACCGATGTGCTGAAGTTCAGTGAGCTGCCGGCCGAAAAGCAGCAGATTATTGAGGCCCTTTCGGAGGACCGTGAGGTTATCCCGATCCTGGAGATGTCGACCGCTACCGAGGAGGGCGTGATGGAGGTGAAGCTGGAGGCGTGCGAGCGGCTGCTCGGCTACCGCGTCGACCAGAAGCTGAAGACGAAGAAGCTGGA
>KZ073087.1:71035-98859 GCA_002091845.1 Anopheles cracens
CCATTAACCTGGCTAGCAACAAACTCACCCACGTCGATCTATCGCTTATCCCGAGGCTACGGTACGCGAACGTTAGCTTCAACCAACTGACGCTGCTGTCAGTGCCGGCAGAGCTGCGAACTCTAGATGCCTCGCACAATCTGATTCATACTGTGACGGCGGTTGACAGCACGAGCCTGGTAGCTGTGAACCTGCGTCACAATAGACTGAGTGATACCGCCTGGTTGGTGCGATTTGCAGCGCTGACCACGCTCGACCTTTCCTTCAATGACCTGGAGGAGCTCCCGAACGACCACTTCACGAACATGCACCACCTGACGCAGCTGCTGCTGCAGAGCAATCGGCTCGTGCGGCTCGAACTTCGGCAACCTATACGCAGTCTACGCGTGCTGGATGTGTCGCACAACCGGCTGGTGCAGGTGGACGAAAGCAGAGAGCAGTTCGAGTTGCTGACCGAGCTCTATCTCGCTCACAACGCAATCGTGACTTTGGCCATAGGCTCGAACAATACGCTCCAGAACGTCACCCTGGCGCACAACGATTGGGACTGCAAGAGCTTGCGCGAACTGCTCACCGACCGCCTGGTGCAAGTGGCGATAGGCGATACGGACCGGAACTGTCGGGAAGAGCGCCTGTCGGATGCCGGTCATGGGCTATGCTGCGAGCAGACCACCACTCTATCGCGAACGATCCGAAGCTTGGACAGTGGATTTGATTGGGAGATGTACTATCGCAATCGAACCTACAGGATCAACCAGATGGAGATCGAAGAGCTGGAGGAAGAAAACCGCATGGTGAACCGAACACTGCAACAGCACACTAAAGTCCACTTAGACTTGCTTAATTCAATCGATAGCCATCTGAACCGTTTCAAGCTGACCAAGTACGGGCTCGTGAAGCCGTCGGTAAACCTTCGCACGGTGTTCACTCACCTCGCCAATCGGGACACGAACGCGCTACAGACATCGGAAGCTAAGCGGACAGAGTACAAGAGCATAAAAATTTTAGTTGAAAAGCACCAGAACGATATCCCTGTGCTGCAGAACGAAGTGAACGAACTGAGGCGTGAGTGGAACGTTTTGAAACAGAGAACTGCAGACGTAAGGAGAGAACTGAGAAGACTTCAAGACAATTGATAGGTCCACAAGCCATATCCAGATCAAAACAGATGCAGATCGGTGAAAGCGGTGATCATTAAAAAAAACTATATAAATGAAGCAATAAAAAATATTGGTAAAGAGATTAATTCCAAAACGTAAACGTTGAGTATGAAGGTTTTTGTAGACATTATTCGAAATCGCTGACGCACACTTTTCCCGAAACGAGCTACGGGTGCGATTATATTCTCAAGAATCAAATTTCAGGACGCAAGTGAGCTCCACCGAACCGGCTTTCCTCCACAGTAATAGTCCGTTTCGAGCAAAAAGCGTAAGAAAGGATTACTTTCATTTCTTTGTAAACTGCCCGAACCTCTCGCCGGGGAAGAGCTTAAAAGAGGCATCTCTGAGGAAAGCGATCGTGCAATATTTTAGCGGCGAAAAGGATGCGACGCGCGGCCATTTCGCAGTATTTTCCAAATGGGTACATAAATTATTACGATTCGTCCTTACGGGTTGTGCTGCTGGCTGTAATTGTAGTACGGGATGGAATTTAAATGGAAAGAGCAACCACACGATTTTTGCTACCATCTGCTCTCATCTGTTTGTTTGTTCTCGGAGCTGAAAGCGCTCTAAAATGATGTTTTATTGCTTTGTTTGTTTTGTTTTGCAATCTCGTGTTGTTATCATTCTCAATTGGGTTGTTTTTTTTTTTAAACCATCGTAGGAACATTTTGGTTTTGTAATATTCAAAAGTAATGATTTTTTTATAATCTTAGAGTGAAGTAGACCTGTTGGATTGATTCATTATATTGTTATATGTTGGATTCCATTGTTTAACACTTTTGATGCCAACCTTTTGACATGTGATTGACAAATGCTTACAAAATTTAATGTTTTTAATGCTTTACGAAATTAAACTGTTTTTGTACTCTTTTTAATAAATAGAAGTGAGGAGCTTGATATTTTTTTACATAGAAACAGCTTTCATAGAAAAACGGCTGATGGTATATTTCATGAAAAGTAAGACTAATGAATGGAATTATAAATTGAATCATAAAATAACAACAACGTTGTATACGTTATACACCTGATTGGAGTATAAATAATTCAAATTATATCGGGATTCTGCCCGCTAATCCGATCAATGTAATTGATATAAGCTACTCCCAGAATCAAATAGTTCTCAATTTCAATTTGCTAGTTCATTGGGAACCACAACATCAGTTTTTTTCAACTGATGGGTTTGAATTTGTTATAATAAATATCTAATATAATTAAACTAAATTAATAAATAACATAATTAGATTTTAAAACATACTTTCAAACAAATTTGTTTTTCATATGTTGAATTGTAAAAACAAATAAACACAAACTTTATAATTTTATTAAAATGTTAAATATGTTGAATACAATTTTTATGTAGAAGTTTGAAACATGTCATTATAAAAGTAGGACAAAGGTATCTATTATGGATAAATTTGTACAGTGTTTTCATAAAAGATGGCGAAACTGCGCGATACACAATTAAGAAAGTAAGAGCTAAAACCCTCTCCGTTCTATCAATTATTGAACTACATGTTCCCAATGTTGTCCTATTTGTGTACCAATGTTTGTGGAAGCCCAACAACACTGTTATAACCGTCAGTAAAATGGCAATAATCCACTCAGGTTTCAAGGTTCTGATTGGCCAAATTTCCGGTTCGATTGGACAGCAAATGACTGCATAATCAGTACGGTTTGAGCCTTAATGTGTTTTGGACAAATCTTTACAAGCGTTTCGTTTCGATTTTGTGTTCGGGTTTAAATGTAAATTGTAAGTAAAAAATGGCTGTTCCTTAACAAATAACGCACGGAGAAAGATTGTGATTGTATCAACAAGACTTCCAGAGATTGTGAAAATTCTTCATAGTAAGAGAAACATCATATGTTTTACGAGTTTATCGATTTAGGACTGCCTACATTTTTTTAAAACTTGTTCATTTTTTTACGGTAACACAACAATTGATGTACTTACCCTATATTGTCATAAGGTAGACAATTTCCCGAAACAATCCACTTAATCCTCACCATGACAACGGGTGAAAGAAGTCACAGCCTGCCCCGGCGCAATCGCAATCTGCCGCTTCCGGGGAAAACATCGCACACTCACCAGCCTCGCTTGTTTTCGCATGCAAACAGTTTCAATGTTATTCAACATTGTTAGCAATTTTGCGAACCATAATCGAATGTAAATAATACGCAGAAGCACTCCCACCCGCGGGCGGCAAGCGCTGCGGTCGCAACACGGGGTAGCGGGCGAACATAAACAACGGCAGCGTGTTTCGCTTCAGGACCGGGTCGTTGTCCACAGCACGCCCGGCACGCACCGGCACTCGATTGATGTTAAATTATAGTTTTAAACAGGATTAGTGCGAGTGCCGCATGCACACGGGTGTGTGCTTTTTTTGTTGTTGTCTGCAAGCATAAGCACCCACCGGAAATTAACTATCAACCCGTGTCGATCCGGTGTGTGCCCGAACTGGATAGTTCATTGAGTATCTGGCGGGATTAACTATCCCAATTAACCGGCATCGGAAGTGGAAAATCACTGCCGGGAAAGTGAACCGGTTTCCACCCAGACACACAGCAGCAACAGCAAAAAAGAGGATATTTTTGTCCAGTTTTCACCTGCCCGGACGAAAAGCGCAAATAATCCACCCTCCAGCAGCATAAACTCCACAAAACCGGTCTGATGGAGGGCAAAATCTTGCCACAAAAAAACAGAGGAACAGAGGAAAACAGCGCCTGGCTTTAAGGGCCGGCAAATGAAAAAGGCAAATGAAACAAAAAAGAAGAAAACACCGGGTAAACCTTCACCATCGCCGGGCAGCTCTAAATATCGTATTCTAATCAGTTGGTCCCAAAAATAACTGCATATATTTGATTGGCCATCCCGTGGCCGTGGGACGGATAAAAGCCTGTTCCGAGTTCGACGGCACCTGAAAGTGGTTGGGTGATTGGGAGGGAAAAAAGGTTTGCCGCACCCTCGACCCGATGGTCCCAGGGTAGCTTTTAAGCAGCAGGAGACACGCTGACGGAGAGATGATATAGCCACCGTTCAAGGCCACCCAAAAGTGCCAAGTGAAATCCGGTGGAATGCGAAAGTTTTCCGGGATTTCGAGAGTCCGACGATTTGGGATCGATAAACGGAAATTCGGGGTGCTGTTTCGTATTGGGTGCTAGCGTCACAAAACTTTCATTTGCAACGGCACAGGGTTTGAGAGAATCGGGCAGTATGGATGTTTGAGACCTTGATGATAAGAAATTTCTTTAAAAAATATGATAAAATTAAATTTTAAAAATTGCTTATTAATCGAAATTGTGTCCTTTTTCCGTGCTTAGGTGCGTTACAAACTCAAATTACGAGCAAATTGGTCCTACAACCCTGTGGAACATTTTGCGCTGAGGGACCCCCTTCGATCGAATGACCACCATCGCCGGCGTTCCAGGTCCCGGATTGGAAGTGAATAATTTGATTTGAGCCCTTGGTGCGAACCACTCCACCACGCAGCGCAGCGAAGCATCTGGACGCGGGTGTGATTTTCGACTCCGGAACCCGGTCGGTTCGTTTCGTTTCGATTTGATTTTGACGCCGGCGAACGGAAACGAGGCCGTGTGCGCCCTTCGCCCCGGTGGGGTTGATGGTATAAAATATGTTGATGATAATACAGAAGATTTCCCAGGATGATTTTGGGAATTTTCGGTCGGGCTGCTCACCCAACCCGGGGCCGGGACTAATGGTCAGCCGAGTTGAAAAATGTTCGTGGCTTATCGTACATGGAAACTTTTTTCTCCTCCCCTCGCAGTAAACAGTACTTTGCACGTTCGGGAGAGAAAGAAACGGACGATAGGGATAAAAGCTTTTTAGTGTTCTCTTAAGGTGACAATGCACGGGTGCAATTGCAAGAATGTGAATTTCATAAATGTATTTATTCCGAGTCTTCTTTTTGATGTATAAAGCCGATATATGATGACCTATGGCATTTGTGGCATTTGTCCTGATTATATACACTGTGAAAGTTCAACATCTGTCATAGTAAACACATTTTGAGTAGTAAAAAAATAAGTAAAAAAAGTGTACTTAGATTTCTCAAAATAAGATGTTCAAAGTATCATATTCTTAATGCTTGCGTTTTAAAATGCAAATTTAAAAAAGTGTTATGACTTAATCAAAAACGCATTATGTTACAGCTAAAGAGATTTCATTAGATAAGATTTTGAAAATTTGCATTATATCTTTCGCACCAAGGGCTCAAATCACATTATTCACTTCCAATCCGGGACCTGGAACGCCGGCGATGGTGGTCATTCGATCGAAAGGGGGTCCCTCAGCGCAAAATGTTCCACAGGGTTGTAGGACCAATTTGCTCGTAATTTGAGTTTGTAACGCACCTAAGCACGGAAAAAGGACACAATTTCGATTAATAAGCAATTTTTAAAATTTAATTTTATCATATTTTTTAGCATACAACGTTTAAGAAATTTCTTATGATCGAGTTCTCCAACATCCATACTGCCCGATTCGCTCAAACCCTGTGCCGTTGCAAATGAGAGTTTTGTGACGCTAGCACCCAAGACGAAACAGCACCCCGAATTTCCGTTTATCGATCCCAAATCGTCGGACTCTCGAAATCCCGGAAAACTTTCGCATTCCACCGGATTTCACTTGGCACTTTTGGGTGGCCTTGAACGGTGGCTATATCATCTCTCCGTCAGCGTGTCTCCTGCTGCTTAAAAGCTACCCTGGGACCATCGGGTCGAGGGTGCGGCAAACCTTTTTTCCCTCCCAATCACCCAACCACTTTCAGGTGCCGTCGAACTCGGAACAGGCTTTTATCCGTCCCACGGCCACGGGATGGCCAATCAAATATATGCAGTTATTTTTGGGACCAACTGATTAGAATACGATATTTAGAGCTGCCCGGCGATGGTGAAGGTTTACCCGGTGTTTTCTTCTTTTTTGTTTCATTTGCCTTTTTCATTTGCCGGCCCTTAAAGCCAGGCGCAGTTTTCCTCTGTTCCTCTGTTTTTTGGGGCAAGATATTGCCCTCCATCAGACCGGTTTTGTGGAGTTTATGCTGCTGGAGGGTGGATTATTTGCGCTTTTCATCCGGGCAGGTGAAAACTGGACAAAAATATCCTGTTTTTTTGTTGTTGCTGCTGTGTGTCTGGGTGGAAACCGGTTCACTTTCCCGGCAGTGATTTTCCACTTCCGATGCCGGTTAATTGGGATAGTTAATCCCGCCAGATACTCAATGAACTATCCAGTTCGGGCACACACCGGATCGACACGGGTTGATAGTTAATTTCCGGTGGGTGCTTATGCTTGCAGACAACAAAAAAAGCACACACACACCCGTGTGCATGCGGCATTCGCACTAATCCTGTTTAAAACTATAATTTAACATCAATCGAGTGCCGGTGCGTGCCGGGCGTGCTGTGGACAACGACCCGGTCCTGAAGCGAAACACGCTGCCGTTGTTTATGTTCGCCCGCTACCCCGTGTTGCGACCGCAGCGCTTGCCGCCCGCGGGTGGGAGTGCTTCTGCGTATTATTTACATTCGATTATGGTTCGCAAAATTGCTAACAATGTTGAATAACATTGAAACTGTTTGCATGCGAAAACAAGCGATGCTGGTGAGTGTGCGATGTTTTCCCCGGAAGCGGCAGATTGCGATTGCACCGGGGCAGGCTGTGACTTCTTTCACCCGTTGTCATGGTGAGGATTAAGTGGATTGTTTCGGGAAATTGTCTACCTTATGACAATATAGGGTAAGTACACCAATTGTTGTGTTACCGTAAAAAAAATGAAAAAGTTTTAAAAAAATGTAGGCAGTCCTAAATCGATAAACTCGTAAAACATATGATGTTTCTCTTACTATGAAGAATTTTCACAATCTCTGGAAGTCTTGTTGATACAATCACAATCTTTCTCCGTGCGTTATTTGTTAAGAAAAAGCCATTTTTTACTTAAAATTTACATTTAAACCCGAACACAAAATCGAAACAAAACGCTTGTAAAGATTTGTCCAAAACACATTAAGGCTCAAACCGTACTGATTATGCAGTCATTTGCTGTCCAATCGAACCGGAAATTTGGCCAATCAGAACCTTGAAACCTGAGTGGATTATTGACATTTTACTGACGGTTCTAGCAGTGCTGTTGGACTTGCACAAACATTGTTACACAAATAGCAAAACATTACGAGCATGTAACTCAATAATTGATACAACGGAGAGGGTTTTCCTAGGGCAATTTTCCTACTGCCATTACCTTTTAGTTTAACTCTTTCATTCTTAACTGTGTATCGCGCAATTTCACCTTCTCTTATCAAAACGATGTACAAATTCATCCATAATGGATACCCTTGTCCTACTAGTATAATAACCTGTTCAACTTCTACATAAAAATTGTATTCAACATATTTAACATTTTAATAAAATTATAAAGTTTGTGTTTATTTGTTTTTACAATCCAACATATGAAAAACAAATTTGTTTGAAAGTATGTTTTAAAAACTAATTATGTTATTTATTTATTTAGTTTAATTATATTAGATATTTATTATAACAAATTCAAACCCATCAGTTGAAAAAAAAAACTAATGTATTGGTTAGTCGATAAAAGAATAAAAAATACAATATTTGAACTTATACGTGCAACTTATCCGTCCCGTATGTTCAATATGTAGCCTTTGCAAACCTGCCACGTAGTTCCCATATCGTCGGCTCTCTATTTTCGGATCCGGCTTCCGTTTCCGTGTGCCGGCTTCGTGCTCTCTCTCTCTCTCTTTCTCTTCCAGGCGTCCCAAAATCCCAACGGGTCGGGTTTGTTCGACGTGGCCCGTACGAAACGACGCCGCTGCAGACGTTAAACGCACGTGATTTATGATGACGCCGAACGGGGATCCCCGTACGCAGCACTTTCTGCCGGAAGTGAGATATGGCACACTACACTGGCGCACACTCACGCGTCAAGATGGCCGAAAAGTCTCGGCCAATTTCGGGCGTAATCTTCGACCCAATCGCTCAATCCCATCGGGAAGCCGCCGGGTGCGAGAGGATGTGCGTAAATGGGAAGTTTATTGAATTTCGCTTTTCGGGGATGCTTCGTTTTCACACGTGGAAAACGGCCTCACTTGCCCGCTTTAAAGTGCGCCTCAAATTAGCCGTAGCCAAGCGCGTACCGGAGCGATATCGACGAAACTGGTAAGAGATTGGCCGCATTAAAGGAGCCACGGTCAGCGTTGCGAGTTGTTGAGCAAAAAAGAAAATGGCACAACGAAAGAAGCGCCGCTTTTAATTTGCGTTTTCCCGGTTTTTCGCGTGTATTGGAATGACATTTCAATTAAAATTTGTCCCATCGGGCATTACGCAGCCATTTTTGCACAGTGGAGTGCGTCAGAGAAGGCGTGGGCTTAAAACGAAATAATTCGGAAATATTTCAATGGTTTCGTGTATGAGCGAATAAGATTTTCTGAGTTTAGTGCTGAGTTTAGCTTGATTTTTCCAAATTTGTTCAATACTGTTACCAATTTTATAAATATTTTCACATATTTGCACAATCGCAATATGTTTGAATACTAGGAATATTTGGAACCGAAACAAATTGCACACAAAATTAAGGAACATATCCACCATCTTGATTCGTTTGATAGCGATAACCTTTTCTTTGAAGATGTCTATAGTCTGAATAAGTAGATAAACGGACTCGAATGCAAGTGAAAGATATGAAATATAATTGAGCATAATCTTAAACCATAAAAAGAAAAGTAGAAAGCATCAGAAGGTCTAAAAATACGTTTAAAACACTACCCAATGAACTAGCAAATTGAAATTGAGAACTATTTGATTCTGGGAGTAGCTTATATCAATTACATTGATCGGATTAGCGGGTAGAATCCCGATATAATTTGAATTATTTCTACTCTAATCAGGTGTATAACGCATACAACGTTGTTGATATTTTATGATTCAATTTATAATTCCATTCATTAGTCTTACTATTCATTAAATATACCATCAGTCGTTTTTCTATGAAAGCTGTTTCAATGAAAAATAATATCAAGCTCCTCACTTCTATTTATTAAAAAGAGTACAAAATCAGTCTGATTTCGTAAAGCATTAAAAACATTAAATTTTTTAAGCATTTTTCAATCACATGTCAAAAGGTTGGCATCAAAAGTGTTAAACAATGGATTCCAATATATAACAATATAATGAATCAATCCAACAGGTCTACTTCACTCTAAGATTATAAAATAAACAATACTTTTGAATATTACAAAAACAAAATGTTCCTACGATGGTTAAAAAAAACAACCCAATTGAGAATGATAACACGAGATTGCAAAACAAAACAAACAAAGCAATAAAACATCATTTTAGAGCGCTTTCAGCTCCGAGAACAAACAAACAGATGAGAGCAGATGGTAGCAAAAATCGTGTGGTTGCTCTTTCCATTTAAATTCCATCCCGTACTACAATTACAGCCAGCAGCACAACCGGCAAGGACGAATCGTAATAATTTATGTACCCATTTGGAAAATACTGCGAAATGGCCGAGCGTCGCATCCTTTTCGCCGCTAAAATATTGCACGATCGCTTTCCTCGGAGATGTCTCTTTTAAGCTCTTCCCCAGCGAGAGGTTCGGGCAGAGTACAAAGAAATGAAAGTAATCCTTTCTTACGCTTTTTGCTCGAAACGGACTATTACTGTGGAGGAAAGCCGGTTCGGTGGAACACAGTGGAGTGCGTCAGAGAAGGCGTGGGCTTAAAACGAAATAATTCGGAAATATTTCAATGGTTTCGTGTATGAGCGAAGAAGATTTTCTGAGTTTAGTGCAATAAAGCTTGATTTTCCAAATTTGTTCAATACTGTTACCAATTTTATAAATATTTACACAGATTTGCACAATCGCAATATGTTTGAATACTTGGAATATTTGAAACCGAAACAGATTGCACACAAAATTAAGGAACATATCCACCATCTTGATTCGTTTGATAGCGATAACCTTTTCTTTAAAGATGTCTATAGTCTGAATAAGTAGATAAACGCACTCGAATGCAAGTGAAAGATATGAAATATAATTGACCATAATCTTAAACAATAAACAGAAAAGTAGAAAGCACCAGAAGGTCTTAAAATACGTTTAAAACACTACCCAATGAACTAGCAAATTGAAATTGAGAACTATTTGATTCTGGGAGTAGCTTATATCAATTACATTGATCGGATTAGCGGGCAGAATCCCGATATAATTTGAATTATTTATACTCCAATCAGGTGTATAACGTATACAACGTTGTTGTTATTTTATGATTCAATTTATAATTCCATTCATTAGTCTTACTTTTCATGAAATATACCATCAGCCGTTTTTCTATGAAAGCTGTTTCTATGTAAAAAAATATCAAGCTCCTCACTTCTATTTATTAAAAAGAGTACAACCTGCCACGTAGTTCCCATATCGTCGGCTCTCTATTTTCGGATCCGGCTTCCGTTTCCGTGTGCCGGCTTCGTGCTCTCTCGTTCTCTTCCAGGCGTCCCAAAATCCCAACGGGTCGGGTTTGTTCGACGTGGCCCGTACGAAACGTCGCCGCTGCAGACGTTAAACGCACGTGATTTATGATGACGCCGAACGGAGAACCCCGTACGCAGCACTTTCTGCCGGAAGTGAGATATGGCACACTACACTGGCGCACACTCACGCATCAAGATGGCCGAAAAGTCTCGGCCAATTTTGGGCGTAATCTTCGGCCCAATCGCTCAATCCCATCGGGAAGCCGCTCCGCTGGCTAGAGAGGAAGTGCGTAAATGGGAAGTTTATTGAATTTCGCTTTTCGGGGATGCTTCGTTTTCACACGTGGAAAACGGCCCCACTTGCCCGCTTTAAAGTGCGCCTCAAATTGGCCGTAGCCAAGCGCGTACCGGAGCGATATCGACGAAACTGGTAAGAGATTGGCCGCATTAAAGGAGCCACGGTCAGCGTTGCGAGTTGTTGAGCAAAAAAGAAAATGGCACAACGAAAGAAGCGCCGCTTTTAATTTGCGTTTTCCCGGTTTTTCGCGTGTATTGGAATGACATTTCAATTAAAATTTGTCCCATCGGGCATTACGCAGCCATTTTTGCACAGTGGAGTGCGTCAGAGAAGGCGTGGGCTTAAAACGAAATAATTCGGAAATATTTCAATGGTTTCGTGTATGAGCGAAGAAGATTTTCTGAGTTTAGTGCAATAAAGCTTGATTTTCCAAATTTGTTCAATACTGTTACCAATTTTATAAATATTTACACAGATTTGCACAATCGCAATATGTTTGAATACTTGGAATATTTGAAACCGAAACAGATTGCACACAAAATTAAGGAACATATCCACCATCTTGATTCGTTTGATAGCGATAACCTTTTCTTTAAAGATGTCTATAGTCTGAATAAGTAGATAAACGCACTCGAATGCAAGTGAAAGATATGAAATATAATTGACCATAATCTTAAACAATAAACAGAAAAGTAGAAAGCACCAGAAGGTCTTAAAATACGTTTAAAACACTACCCAATGAACTAGCAAATTGAAATTGAGAACTATTTGATTCTGGGAGTAGCTTATATCAATTACATTGATCGGATTAGCGGGCAGAATCCCGATATAATTTGAATTATTTATACTCCAATCAGGTGTATAACGTATACAACGTTGTTGTTATTTTATGATTCAATTTATAATTCCATTCATTAGTCTTACTTTTCATGAAATATACCATCAGCCGTTTTTCTATGAAAGCTGTTTCTATGTAAAAAAATATCAAGCTCCTCACTTCTATTTATTAAAAAGAGTACAAAAACAGTTTAATTTCGTAAAGCATTAAAAACATTAAATTTTGTAAGCATTTGTCAATCACATGTCAAAAGGTTGGCATCAAAAGTGTTAAACAATGGAATCCAACATATAACAATATAATGAATCAATCCAACAGGTCTACTTCACTCTAAGATTATAAAAAAATCATTACTTTTGAATATTACAAAACCAAAATGTTCCTACGATGGTTTAAAAAAAAAAACAACCCAATTGAGAATGATAACAACACGAGATTGCAAAACAAAACAAACAAAGCAATAAAACATCATTTTAGAGCGCTTTCAGCTCCGAGAACAAACAAACAGATGAGAGCAGATGGTAGCAAAAATCGTGTGGTTGCTCTTTCCATTTAAATTCCATCCCGTACTACAATTACAGCCAGCAGCACAACCCGTAAGGACGAATCGTAATAATTTATGTACCCATTTGGAAAATACTGCGAAATGGCCGCGCGTCGCATCCTTTTCGCCGCTAAAATATTGCACGATCGCTTTCCTCAGAGATGCCTCTTTTAAGCTCTTCCCCGGCGAGAGGTTCGGGCAGTTTACAAAGAAATGAAAGTAATCCTTTCTTACGCTTTTTGCTCGAAACGGACTATTACTGTGGAGGAAAGCCGGTTCGGTGGAGCTCACTTGCGTCCTGAAATTTGATTCTTGAGAATATAATCGCACCCGTAGCTAGCGTCGGGTACGATTTTTTCCTTTCAGTAAGCTTCCGGCGAACAAGTTCATCCCGGTTTCGTTTCATTTCCATGTCTCCTTTGGTAGCGTACGGTCGGAGCATCCACCACCCACTACATAGCTAATGACATAATTCGTGCAGATATTAAGTTAAATATAAATAACCACCCGCCTATCATTACTCAAACTGGCTCGACTGGCGAGGTGTTCATTTTTTTCTTCTTCGTTTTTTTCTCATGCAAAGCGTCATTTAAAAGATTTATGATCCGCGCAGCATCCCGAGCCGAGCATCGCGGGTGATAAGCTCCTCGAATAAGACGCCCGCCGTCGCGCCCCGCTTGAAACAAAGTTTGGCGCGACTCGCGGAAATCAGAAACTTTTTCGGACCACCACGCTCGCAGCCACGTCGGTCTTCAGCCTGAAACGACGGTCAAGTTGGGGAGACGCTGTTTGCTTTCCCGTTCCCGCTTTTCGCATTCCTCCGCTCAAGTTACCGCGCGGCATTCGGATCGATTGTCGCGCCGAGGACGATTCTGTCTTTATTTGGAGCCTTGGTGCTCCTCCGAGTCCTGGCCGTGCCCATATGCCGGGCGGGACCCATCATGTCGTGATTGGGATACCAGAACAAAAAAAAATCCGGAAATAACAGTTCGGAGCGAAGTGAGCAGAGACGGAGAAACGAGAGAAGAAAAAAACACACGAAGTCGTCAAAAGTTTGTTGATTGGGGCATAAAAGTTCGCCTCATCTAACTTCGCTTCCGGACGAAGTAATATCCTTCCCAAGGTTCCGCACACTGTGCCACAAATCTGGTCACAAAAACGTGACGAGTCATCCCCCGGTCCCCGGTGACGCAGGGACGATCCGATCCGAGGCAACATCGCCAAAACAACGCTGCCCGGTGTCAGTCGCGACCATGACGGAGCCTGTGCTGGAAGAGAGCGAGAGAGAGAAAGAGAGAGAGAGAACTCCAAACTAGGACATCGTAAATCCCGGGCACAGACCAGAGTGACCTCTTCGCGGGAAGCTGTCAGCGAACAATCGCGTTGCTTATTTAATTTTCAAAGTTTCTCTTCCCTTGCCGCGAGACGAGTTTTCTGCGGAAGCTTCGGAAGAAAGCTCCTTTCTTTCTCCCTCTCACTCGGACTCACTCTTTATCGTCCTGATGATCCTCGTGTCGGATTTTCCGGGGCAATGAATTAATCAAAATTAATTTGCTCTATTTATTTCACCGTGTTCACAGGAGGGTGGCGACCGCCAGACTTACCGAAACGGACAAACATTCCAAGCATCTCCAGCCCTAACCAGCCTCAACGGGAAGGTTTTTCCTGCGCTGATGCCGACCAGCATCCAACGCGCGTCCCGTGATGACCTTGATGGTGATGATGATGACGTGATTGAAACGTGTCGATATTTAGACAGCGTGACATCTTCGCGGTTTGAGTTTGAGGGAGAAACGGTTCAAGAGATTGAGAAGAATTTCTTTGGGAGATAATATTGCTACCGGTTAACGAAGTTGGAACAAAGCTATAGGTGTTAAAGCAAGCAAAACCTTCAATCTCGGATGTATGTATCTAGAGAAAACTATAGAAAACTCTACCCCATAAAGTTCTAGCAGAAACGTCTGACAGAAAATAAAAAAACGCACCGACACTAACCGATCCACGGCGAAAAGTTTCTCCATCGGTAATGGCAACTGACAAACGCTCGACAAACTGTTCGTCTCCGTTGCGTTCGTTTCGTTCAAGTTTGCAGCAACGAACATTTGCTTCGAATCGATTTCCTGCACGGCAAACAGCAACCAACTTGCCGCAGCAAAGTTCTGTGCCCTTTGCTTTCTTTCCCCGTGTCACCTGGTTGGAGAATGACGCGTCGGGAGACTGGTGCATTGGTTGATGTTTTAAATTTGATTTAGAAATGCGGTTGATCCGGAGGGACGCTTTCCGACACGGACTAGGTTTTCTTCTTTGCGAATTGTTCGATCTGCATGTTGTGCGTTCAACACAGGTTGAAGTCAATGTCCGCTTCACTAAGCTAAGGCGTAAGTGTTATTTGTGATTCAACGCAGTAGAAACTGACCGTATGAAACGCAAGCTTGATGGCAAGTGAGACTTGAACTCATTCACTGCGTTTTTTCTTCGTAAAGGTATAAATGTCTTGTTTAGCGTTTAGTTTCCATTCTGATTGCCATTGACCTTCTTTGTCCTATATTTTGATTCAATTGAATCAATTGAATTCCTGTAGCTAATGGAAGTGTTTCAATTTCAAGTTCAGATTTCACAGACTACAAAAATCCTAATATTGTTTTTCTGTGGTTCGTCATTTAATCTTACATTTTCGTACCTTTGTACCAATTCGTTGGAATCATCAAGGATGCTTAGAGTTTCATCTATGTTACAGCGACTTCTCCGCCGTCTTCACTATGAAGCTCGTTAAGCTTGTCAAACCTGATAATCCTCTTAAAGTTATGGAAAACATCAACTACCTTCCCCCAACAGGTAGCTATTGTTGTATAACTTCGTACTATTCAGTACCACAAACAGGTCTTTACTTCCTCCAAGCAATACCGACAGGTTGCTGAAAATAGAACCTCATGGGTCGAATAATCCTGTTCGTATTCGTTAGGGATTGCTCCTGGGATGTAGTGCGGTATATCCGGCTTTTAGTTCATTGCGACGCAGGATCTTCATATCAAAGAGGTTAAGCCAAACAATAAGTCTGATCCGATCCAATAACGTAAGTCGTAGTGAAATATTTCCACCGTGCATCTTTCGTACACTTGTATTTAAATCAAACTGTGGAATCGAAGTTATGTTTTCGGTTGAGTAGATCGAATCGAGTGCACAGGAAGCAAAGAAGCATCTGAACGACTAATACACGGAGTTTACGGTCACTAATGAAATCGGACCCCGCTGACTTACGCCGAATTGACGGACCGCAATTGATTTCGAAGGATACAAATACCCTTTGTATCTATCGTTTGTTGACCACGCTCGCAGCCACGTCGGTCTTCAGCCTGAAACGACGGTCAAGTTGGGGAGACGCTGTTTGCTTTCCCGTTCCCGCTTTTCGCATTCCTCCGCTCAAGTTACCGCGCGGCATTCGGATCGATTGTCGCGCCGGGGACGATTCTGTCTTTATTTGGAGCCTTGGTGCTCCTCCGAGTCCTGGCCGTGCCCATATGCCGGGCGGGACCCATCATGTCGTGATTGGGATACCAGAACAAAAAAAAAATCCGGAAATAACAGTTCGGAGCGAAGTGAGCAGAGACGGAGAAACGAGAGAAGAAAAAAACACACGAAGTCGTCAAAAGTTTGTTGATTGGGGCATAAAAGTTCGCCTCATCTAACTTCGCTTCCGGACGAAGTAATAAAAAAAAAATCCGGAAATAACAGTTCGGAGCGAAGTGAGCAGAGACGGAGAAACGAGAGAAGAAAAAAACACACGAAGTCGTCAAAAGTTTGTTGATTGGGGCATAAAAGTTCGCCTCATCTAACTTCGCTTCCGGACGAAGTAATATCCTTCCCAAGGTTCCGCACACTGTGCCACAAATCTGGTCACAAAAACGTGACGAGTCATCCCCCGGTCCCCGGTGACGCAGGGACGATCCGATCCGAGGCAACATCGCCAAAACAACGCTGCCCGGTGTCAGTCGCGACCATGACGGAGCCTGTGCTGGAAGAGAGCGAGAGAGAGAAAGAGAGAGAGAGAACTCCAAACTAGGACATCGTAAATCCCGGGCACAGACCAGAGTGACCTCTTCGCGGGAAGCTGTCAGCGAACAATCGCGTTGCTTATTTAATTTTCAAAGTTTCTCTTCCCTTGCCGCGAGACGAGTTTTCTGCGGAAGCTTCGGAAGAAAGCTCCTTTCTTTCTCCCTCTCACTCGGACTCACTCTTTATCGTCCTGATGATCCTCGTGTCGGATTTTCCGGGGCAATGAATTAATCAAAATTAATTTGCTCTATTTATTTCACCGTGTTCACAGGAGGGTGGCGACCGCCAGACTTACCGAAACGGACAAACATTCCAAGCATCTCCAGCCCTAACCAGCCTCAACGGGAAGGTTTTTCCTGCGCTGATGCCGAAGCGTCGGGTACGATTTTTTCCTTTCAGTAAGCTTCCGGCGAACAAGTTCATCCCGGTTTCGTTTCATTTCCATGTCTCCTTTGGTAGCGTACGGTCGGAGCATCCACCACCCACTACATAGCTAATGACATAATTCGTGCAGATATTAAGTTAAATATAAATAACCACCCGCCTATCATTACTCAAACTGGCTCGACTGGCGAGGTGTTCATTTTTTTCTTCTTCGTTTTTTTCTCATGCAAAGCGTCATTTAAAAGATTTATGATCCGCGCAGCATCCCGAGCCGAGCATCGCGGGTGATAAGCTCCTCGAATAAGACGCCCGCCGTCGCGCCCCGCTTGAAACAAAGTTTGGCGCGACTCGCGGAAATCAGAAACTTTTTCGGACCACCACGCTCGCAGCCACGTCGGTCTTCAGCCTGAAACGACGGTCAAGTTGGGGAGACGCTGTTTGCTTTCCCGTTCCCGCTTTTCGCATTCCTCCGCTCAAGTTACCGCGCGGCATTCGGATCGATTGTCGCGCCGAGGACGATTCTGTCTTTATTTGGAGCCTTGGTGCTCCTCCGAGTCCTGGCCGTGCCCATATGCCGGGCGGGACCCATCATGTCGTGATTGGGATACCAGAACAAAAAAAAAAATCCGGAAATAACAGTTCGGAGCGAAGTGAGCAGAGACGGAGAAACGAGAGAAGAAAAAAACACACGAAGTCGTCAAAAGTTTGTTGATTGGGGCATAAAAGTTCGCCTCATCTAACTTCGCTTCCGGACGAAGTAATATCCTTCCCAAGGTTCCGCACACTGTGCCACAAATCTGGTCACAAAAACGTGACGAGTCATCCCCCGGTCCCCGGTGACGCAGGGACGATCCGATCCGAGGCAACATCGCCAAAACAACGCTGCCCGGTGTCAGTCGCGACCATGACGGAGCCTGTGCTGGAAGAGAGCGAGAGAGAGAAAGAGAGAGAGAGAACTCCAAACTAGGACATCGTAAATCCCGGGCACAGACCAGAGTGACCTCTTCGCGGGAAGCTGTCAGCGAACAATCGCGTTGCTTATTTAATTTTCAAAGTTTCTCTTCCCTTGCCGCGAGACGAGTTTTCTGCGGAAGCTTCGGAAGAAAGCTCCTTTCTTTCTCCCTCTCACTCGGACTCACTCTTTATCGTCCTGATGATCCTCGTGTCGGATTTTCCGGGGCAATGAATTAATCAAAATTAATTTGCTCTATTTATTTCACCGTGTTCACAGGAGGGTGGCGACCGCCAGACTTACCGAAACGGACAAACATTCCAAGCATCTCCAGCCCTAACCAGCCTCAACGGGAAGGTTTTTCCTGCGCTGATGCCGACCAGCATCCAACGCGCGTCCCGTGATGACCTTGATGGTGATGATGATGACGTGATTGAAACGTGTCGATATTTAGACAGCGTGACATCTTCGCGGTTTGAGTTTGAGGGAGAAACGGCTCAAGAGATTGAGAAGAATTTCTTTGGGAGATAATATTGCTACCGGTTAACGAAGTTGGAACAAAGCTATAGGTGTTAAAGCAAGCAAAACCTTCAATCTCGGATGTATGTATCTAGAGAAAACTATAGAAAACTCTACCCCATAAAGTTCTAGCAGAAACGTCTGACAGAAAATAAAAAAACGCACCGACACTAACCGATCCACGGCGAAAAGTTTCTCCATCGGTAATGGCAACTGACAAACGCTCGACAAACTGTTCGTCTCCGTTGCGTTCGTTTCGTTCAAGTTTGCAGCAACGAACATTTGCTTCGAATCGATTTCCTGCACGGCAAACAGCAACCAACTTGCCGCAGCAAAGTTCTGTGCCCTTTGCTTTCTTTCCCCGTGTCACCTGGTTGGAGAATGACGCGTCGGGAGACTGGTGCATTGGTTGATGTTTTAAATTTGATTTAGAAATGCGGTTGATCCGGAGGGACGCTTTCCGACACGGACTAGGTTTTCTTCTTTGCGAATTGTTCGATCTGCATGTTGTGCGTTCAACACAGGTTGAAGTCAATGTCCGCTTCACTAAGCTAAGGCGTAAGTGTTATTTGTGATTCAACGCAGTAGAAACTGACCGTATGAAACGCAAGCTTGATGGCAAGTGAGACTTGAACTCATTCACTGCGTTTTTTCTTCGTAAAGGTATAAATGTCTTGTTTAGCGTTTAGTTTCCATTCTGATTGCCATTGACCTTCTTTGTCCTATATTTTGATTCAATTGAATCAATTGAATTCCTGTAGCTAATGGAAGTGTTTCAATTTCAAGTTCAGATTTCACAGACTACAAAAATCCTAATATTGTTTTTCTGTGGTTCGTCATTTAATCTTACATTTTCGTACCTTTGTACCAATTCGTTGGAATCATCAAGGATGCTTAGAGTTTCATCTATGTTACAGCGACTTCTCCGCCGTCTTCACTATGAAGCTCGTTAAGCTTGTCAAACCTGATAATCCTCTTAAAGTTATGGAAAACATCAACTACCTTCCCCCAACAGGTAGCTATTGTTGTATAACTTCGTACTATTCAGTACCACAAACAGGTCTTTACTTCCTCCAAGCAATACCGACAGGTTGCTGAAAATAGAACCTCATGGGTCGAATAATCCTGTTCGTATTCGTTAGGGATTGCTCCTGGGATGTAGTGCGGTATATCCGGCTTTTAGTTCATTGCGACGCAGGATCTTCATATCAAAGAGGTTAAGCCAAACAATAAGTCTGATCCGATCCAATAACGTAAGTCGTAGTGAAATATTTCCACCGTGCATCTTTCGTACACTTGTATTTAAATCAAACTGTGGAATCGAAGTTATGTTTTCGGTTGAGTAGATCGAATCGAGTGCACAGGAAGCAAAGAAGCATCTGAACGACTAATACACGGAGTTTACGGTCACTAATGAAATCGGACCCCGCTGACTTACGCCGAATTGACGGACCGCAATTGATTTCGAAGGATACAAATACCCTTTGTATCTATCGTTTGTTGAGACGACTCATTCAGTGTCAAATAACACCTAGCAGGCTTTAGTTTTATAGTTCTTTTATGTTGTGATCTTCCCAATTCCTCTCCAGACATAGGGGAAATATAGGATGCGAATAAAGGTGTATAACTCCTCATAGAGAAAACTACGCAACAATCTTGGAGACCTTACAACTACGTTATAATATCGACACATAAAGTATGTCTTCAAGGAATAAAAAGCAACAAAGTAGTAAAAGTTACGTGACCGTTAGTGTTGACGAATGATGACTATTTGCGCCCAAGGTTTACTATTTGTTAACAAGGATTTTAAATTTATTATGTCACTTGCTCCACACAAGCTAGAATCAAATATGTTTCATTTATTGCCGAACGTAGCACCATTAGCGTGTCCCAATCAGTGATCAAGCTCAAAGTATTGCGCGCCAATATTCATCACTTTCAAACTGGAGCACCAAATGCGGCAAATCCTAGACGAAACCTAGCGGTCCGATAGCGCCCTCCCCGCTCAACCGATGCGATCTAGAACCGCGTTCGGCACCATTAATCATTTCATTGCGAGCGTAGCGCTGAAACGGCAGAACCGCAGCACCAACCCTGCGAGCGGATTCCAAAGTCCAATAGGATCGGTACTACGTAGCGTAGGAAAGATGATCAAAAATCGGCCACCCAACAAAGAAAAAACACCCTTAAACATCCCGCGAGTGTGCGGCTATTGCGTCAAACCGCGGCCCGCCGGTGCCCACTCGCAAAGCACGCAAAGTGGGTTTTAACGTTAAATTTGTCAATTGCATTTGAAGCAGCTTGATGGGAGGAAAATTGATCGCATGTTTTTTTTCGCTCGAACCATACCAGAGTGTTATTAAGGTCAATTTTTTCATTGGACAAGGATGATTAAGAATGTTTAAAAAGGTCACATTTGTGGGAGCGAACAACCGAATCCACTCTAATTCCTATAAAATGGATTTATTTCTTATAATTTCGAGAAGAAAACTATAACTTTAAGAGTAAGATATTAAGTTCTAGTGGAAGTAAACTTAAAAAGCTTTTTTTATGATTTTTGCATATTTGAAAAAAAAAACTTTTATTATTTTTTCGACCATGGACAAAATTTTGATAGTATACTTAATATGACAACATACAAAAACTCGTTTCTGTCGAGAGAAATAATCGTTTCTAAATTCGTTGTGCTCTAAAATTTGTTCTACATTAAACGACCTTGAATAGATCAGGTTTTTACTGTCTTTCTCCGTAAAATTTGAATTCTATAACATTTTCCTTCCTTTAGCGTCTGTCTTTTTGCTCTTTGAATGGATATGCTCAGCAAAATATCATTGAAAAACTGAATTTCACGTTCTCCTTGACCCGATCACGATCATTCAAATGTCCCGACATAAGGTAGATTGCAATCTTCTGCGAGCTTGATAGAAAACGCCGGCCAAACACCAGATGGCGAGCGAACCGATCCAGCCCCCTTCGTGCTGGGGCGCATCTGAAAACTCCATCCTCGATTTTAACTCCAATAAACTATCTTTTCTACGCCGCTCCAGAACAAGGTCAAACGAGGTTCTCTGATCCAGGCCGAACGGAGGTTCACGCTTCGAAGTCACGTTTTTCGTTCGCTTGCGATTCGCGAACGGACGGGCGGGTGTATGTGTGTTTTTTTTCTTTTTGCTTCTTTCGATCGATTCCCATCAGAGTCAGCTATTTGTTCTCATCAGCCCTTTCGCCGTTTTGCAGGTTCCGATTCGATTCCTAATTGATCCTGTTAACCTCATCGAGAGATTCGCACTTGGCGCGCGCGAACGATGCCCCCTCGGCACCCGTCCCGATGACGATGACGGCGTCGATACACCCCCGGACGCCCGGCCTAATCACCGCCTTCGTGCAGTCCACGATCCAAGATGGCGTTGCGTAACTATAGGTACCTACGCGCGCAGCACACACAATCAAACTTCTTTTATTGGCCCCATAACGTGAGTTCGTGCTGTGTTTCGTACCGCGGGATTCTGTTTCTTCCGCCGGAAATTGATCCTTGGTACGTGCCGGCAGAACCAACTCGGAGTATCTTTGCATATTTTTCCGCGTCAAAACGCTGCGAAAAGTATGCGGCACGGTGGTACTTTCAACTGTGGCTATGGAAAACAAAACGTTAAAGAGTCAGAATCGATTGGACTTTTAATAGTCCCGGCCGAATTACAATCCTAACCGGAGCTGAAGTACGTCTTTCGCAGCAACAAATGCAATATGACACACTAGAATGGATTATTCATCGTCGTCATGTTAGAATGTTCCCGCTCTTGTGGTGAGGCTTCTCCGGTTCAGAACCTAATCGCACAGAAACGCAACGACGGCTGCTTTTATGATAATGCATGTTTTAATGAGTTTAATTGTTTGACACTCGATGTGGAATCGAGTGCGCGACGTAAGCCTTCTACACTCTAATTCCAATGCACTCGATCATCATTTGCTTGCTGCCTTTGCAGGGAGTTTTGATGGCGCAATGCAAAGGTATGGAGATGCATCATTAACACTTTTTCGGAAGTTGGTCCCTCTTTGGCTGAAACATCCGGTTTGATCGCGTATGCTAAGAAACGCTAAGTACTGAGCTACCCTAATTATGAAGCAAAGAGTTTTTATTACTTTAAACAATAAAGTTTCTTCATTACAATTAACCTCTTTTTCAATTTTTACGACACCTCTAACCGAAAAGTGAGTTTTTTGTTCGAAATTGTTGATGAGCTTTTTGTTCCAAAATTGCTATAGAAATCTTGAATGCCTTAGGTATTGTGGAGCAGTGAACGATTCAATTGTAGCCTTTACCAAAACGGATTTGCTTATTTAGAAACTTTGTTTTCCTGATCTACTACAATCTACTACTCCTTATTTACAAGTTCCTAAGACGCCGTAAGATAAACTCATCCATAATCAGATATGTCTTATTACGCGATTGACGTGGCTCCCGGGCAATCCCGACGCGAGCGGGCAGCGGCGAATACGTTGCGGTACAACCTGGCAACGAGTGGCATTTAATTTCGGGAATCAAGCGCTTGAGTGGATTAAACAAAGGGATAATATGCGTGTGGGCGTGTTTTTCAATTAATGGTGCCCACTCGCAAAGCACGCAAAGTGGGTTTTAACGTTAAATTTGTCAATTGCATTTGAAGCAGCTTGATGGGAGGAAATTGGCCGCAAATATTTCTTTTTTTCGCTCGAATCATACGAGAGTGTTATTAAGGTCAATTGTTTTATTGGACAAGGATGCTTAAGAATGCTTAAAAAGATTTTGTTCATTATTCAATTCTTTAATACATTTGTGAGAACGAGCATCTGAATCCACTCTAATTCCTATAAAATGGATTTATTTCTAATAATTTCGAGAAGAAAACTATACCTTTAAGAGTAAGATATTAAGTTCTAGTGGAAGTAAACTTAAAAAGCTTCTTTTTTATGGTTTTTGTATATTTTTTAAAAAACTTTGTAACATAATGTAAAATATTGTAAAATTGTAATATACTTAACATGACAACATACAAAAACTCGTTTCTGTCGAGAGAAATAATCGTTTCTAAATTCGTTGTGCTCTAAAATTTGTTCTACATTAAACGACCTTGAATAGATCAGGTTTTTACTGTCTTTCTCCGTAAAATTTGAATTCTATAACATTTTCCTTCCTTTAGCGTCTGTCTTTTTGCTCTTTGAATGGATATGCTCAGCAAAATATCATTGAAAAACTGAATTTCACGTTCTCCTTGACCCGATCACGATCATTCAAATGTCCCGACATAAGGTAGATTGCAATCTTCTGCGAGCTTGATAGTTACGGAAGCAATTACAAGCAAAGTAATTATCAAAAGGATTTTAAATTTATTATGTCACTTGCTCCACACAAGCTAGAATCAAATATGTTTCATTTATTGCCGAACGTAGCACCATCAGCGTGTCCCAATCAGTGATCAAGCTCAAAGTATTGCGCGCCAATATTCATCACTTTCAAACTGGAGCACCAAATGCGGCAAATCCTAGACGAAACCTAGCGGTCCGATAGCGCCCTCCCCGCTCAACCGATGCGATCTAGAACCGAGTTCGGCACCATTAATCATTTCATTGCGAGCGTAGCGCTGAAACGGCAGAACCGCAGCACCAACCCTGCGAGCGGATTCCAAAGTCCAATAGGGTCGGTACTACGTAGCGTAGGAAAGATGATCAAAAATCGGCCACCCAGCAAAGAAAAAACACCCTTAAACATCCCGCGAGTGTGCGGCTATTGCGTCAAACCGCGGCCCGCCCGGCGGCGGTATCCATTTCAGCGCCTGTTTGGCAAACAATTTCGCAAACTTCACGCCAAACATATCGGCGCCACAGCTATCAATCGGTTCGCAACCCCCGCCGCCGGCCAAGGGAGTGTGCGTTTCGAAATGCGAATTCATCTGCACCTCCCCCAAACCATCGGCTCCCTGCCGATCGATTAGTCACTTGCCGCGGGACCGCGGTGATTGATTCCGAAGGGCAACCGCGCGGCAGCCGCCAATAAACAGTTCGCGGGCACAGTCCGCGACCGTTCCCGAGCAGTGTCAATGTCAATGCCAGTCGCCGCGGCACGCCGCGATTGTTGTGACGCGATGATCAGCCAGCCAGCGAACGCGGCGCCGAATGGCAGTTTTAAATTGTTTTGTTTTGTTTTGATCAACATCAATCGGTGTGCGGCCCGAGCGCACCAAGCGATGGTACGATCGCTTGCGAAACCTCGGCAAAGGATCGATTAAGCGGGGGCCATGTTTGATTGGACGACTCGCAACATTGCATAACGGTCCGGGCCCACCCCATTTCACGGGGTGCATCTTGTCTTGTCCTCCTAGCTTGCTGGAGGAGCAGAATGTGAGCATTGAGGCAGTGTTTTGATTTTCTGTTTCAGTTCAGTTATTTGTATAGTAAACCTATGATATTATTCAACTTCTCGTAACTTATTTTTCAACTCAAATGTATAGCTCATTTGGATGCACTTTTTCTATGATTAATAAGTCCTCCAATCGATTGGGCTCTTTTGGGACATCACTTCTCATGTGTGTTCACTGACCATCAATCGAATTCTGAGGCTCTAGAGCTGGGCTTTCCGAGCATTCCTCAATGCGTAGTAGATGTCCAATTGTATCGTAGAAAAGAGCGATGTTAGGATTAATTGTTGGGATGTTCTTCGTCCTTCTTCATCTGGAATAACCTGGAGAGGTTATTTCCAGTGTTTGTAAAGCGCAACATGAAGATAATGCTGCGATTACTCTTTGGTATCTTTTCTGTCTTTATGCCTTACCGTTCGACTACTACACATTTTATGGAATGGGTTTTAACGCTTGGGATTACCAAATTTAAAGCTTGAGTGTGCCAGCAATGTTGTGCAATGGTTGTAGTTCTTTAGATCCATTCGCTTGGCGTGAAAATTGTTCATTGTTTATCTCCATTGTTCACTAGCTACTAGTGAGGTCCCTCAAAAGCACTTTCTCCTTTCGCTTTCATTCGTTTCATTATTGTCGATAGTCACAAGTTCTTCGTTCTCGATCCATATCGAAACATTCTTTAATCTATACAAGCTCAATTTAGAAATGGGATGATCCTGGATTGTAATATCCAAACAGAAGCCTCATTCGAAACAACGATGGGAACTTTAGGCCTCGTTAGAAATATGGGTAAAGACTTCAACGATGTCTGATGTGTTTATACCTCAGCCATGTGCGTGCTCCAATGGAAGATGCTTTCACTGTCTCCACATCCTGGATAGCTTGAATTCAGAAAGTCCAACGTTGTTTGAAGTGCAAGTCATACTTACTGCCTGTATAATTCTGGAGAACATTGTCGCTTCTTGTCCTTTCTCCTCTATCTCATTCCCTTTCTACGTTCGCTCCCGTAACCTTCAAACGCATGATCCTTCGTAGAAAAGATATTTTGTCTTCTCTTGAAATAAGTCTTAGACGTTTGATAATACAACATTTTTGTCTTATTGTGTGTAAACAGAAAAGATGTAGAAATTTAATTTGGATTGTGACTATCACAACCCTGAAACGATTCTTAATAAGACACCAACTTTGGCTATATCACCTATATCTTTTGTTCTTTGATTTCCCCAGCTGCATATGGCACATCACACATGTCATTCTGCACGACAGACTCCAAAAAAAGATCCATCCATCGAGCACACTGCGACCCTTTCGGAACTTAATAACCGAATATTCAAAAATCACATTCCACTGAACAAACACGGCACAATCGAACGGAACAAATGTTTCATTTGGATGCACTTTTTCTATGATTAATAAGTCCTCCAATCGATTGGGCTCTTTTGGGACATCACTTCTCATGTGTGTTCACTGACCATCAATCGAATTCTGAGGCTCTAGAGCTGGGCTTTCCGAGCATTCCTCAATGCGTAGTAGATGTCCAATTGTATCGTAGAAAAGAGCGATGTTAGGATTAATTGTTGGGATGTTCTTCGTCCTTCTTCATCTGGAATAACCTGGAGAGGTTATTTCCAGTGTTTGTAAAGCGCAACATGCAGAGTCAGCTATTTGTTCTCATCAGCCCTTTCGCCGTTTTGCAGGTTCCGATTCGATTCCTAATTGATCCTGTTAACCTCATCGAGAGATTCGCACTTGGCGCGCGCGAACGATGCCCCCTCGGCACCCGTCCCGATGACGATGACGGCGTCGATACACCCCCGGACGCCCGGCCTAATCACCGCCTTCGTGCAGTCCACGATCCAAGATGGCGTTGCGTAACTATAGGTACCTACGCGCGCAGCACACACAATCAAACTTCTTTTATTGGCCCCATAACGTGAGTTCGTGCTGTGTTTCGTACCGCGGGATTCTGTTTCTTCCGCCGGAAATTGATCCTTGGTACGTGCCGGCAGAACCAACTCGGAGTATCTTTGCATATTTTTCCGCGTCAAAACGCTGCGAAAAGTATGCGGCACGGTGGTACTTTCAACTGTGGCTATGGAAAACAAAACGTTAAAGAGTCAGAATCGATTGGACTTTTAATAGTCCCGGCCGAATTACAATCCTAACCGGAGCTGAAGTACGTCTTTCGCAGCAACAAATGCAATATGACACACTAGAATGGATTATTCATCGTCGTCATGTTAGAATGTTCCCGCTCTTGTGGTGAGGCTTCTCCGGTTCAGAACCTAATCGCACAGAAACGCAACGACGGCTGCTTTTATGATAATGCATGTTTTTGTGCGGCGTTCGGCTCATGTCGATGGGCTTCCCGCCCGATGAGAAACTGAATATTTGAATGACGGAATTGGTTTCCCTGCGAGGAATCACATGGCAGGACTTTGGGGCTTTGACATTAGAGTGGGGGCACTAAACGAGCGGAAGATAATCTCATGTCACGTAGCTTGAAGCTTAAGCCGGTACAATAAACGTTATTATGCGAGATAAATTTAATTAATACTCTAATTAATTGCAAATACAGGCACACGCACCTTCAGGGTCCGTGCGCTCCATCATTTATGCCAGCTTGCGTTACGTGAGGTCCCATCGGAACGGGCCCCCGGAGTGGGTCTCCACGGACGGAGCCGAGGCCGCCTGTGTCGCACACGTGCGCTCCCGCTGGGCTCCTTAACGCACCCTCCTATCGACGGTGGACCAACCGAATGCAAATAGACCAACCCACCGAGCACTCGAGCGAAGCGCGAAAGAGACACGCACCGAGAGCTGGTCAAATTAATAAACCATCCACCGCCCGACCCCATCCCCGGGACCGACCGGGATTGGAGCGTCGCAAAAATCTTTTTGCAATGCTAGTCATTTTAAATGTGTCGTTAAAGACAGTTTTCTCCATTTTCCGCTTTAATTGCGTTATCATCTAAATGTTCTAGTTGGTGTGTATGAATAACTATTCGTCTCACAAACGGTGTGTGCAGATTACTTAGCCAATTATTTTGCAACATTTATCTTCAGGGCCAAATAGGTGGCGCCTTAAACTACATCACTTTTCACTAGAGGACCAGTTTTTCGTGTTTCGAAATACCGTCGAACCATGTTTCCTATCATTCCAATGAAGCCACTCCCTTTTA
>KZ073089.1:39749-50421 GCA_002091845.1 Anopheles cracens
ACCGTTCGGTGTGTGGTGTTCGTTGGGACGAAAAGGAAACCGTGTCGAGCTGATCGATCGAGAATCATTCTTGCTGGAAAGGTTATTAAACATGCTGTTTTAGGTACTTATTTAAGTACCTCCGTTGTAAGCTATTAGCACAAACTTTGGATCATTCGCACCAACTAGAAACTTATCAACTCGTGCGACCGTTGGATCAAAGCAATTACACGCCATTGCGATGGCCTCGGGTGCGAATGGGCGGCGACCGCGCACCGGCAAAGAAAGCGGATGCGATGGTGAGAGTTCCCTATTTTGCCGGCTCACGGCAGCAGCAGCAGCATCATCGGGGCGAATGTATTTCCGGTTTCCCGGTGCACTTTCCACCGCCCACGACCGGGTTCGAGAGGAGCGGAGAGCGACGGAGACGGAGACGTGCGAAAATTTTTCATCCGGAAACCATTCGTTCGTTCTGCACAGATTCGCAGTTCTTATCGCATCCCACAGAGGAAATTCCATTTATTATGCGATATAACATCTTTTTTGTTGTTGTGAGGAATAAATTTCATCACTCTGAATCGATCTCGTTGCCGAAAAAGAAGGTTAATCCTGTAACACACGGAACGGAGCGGTACGTTTTGTACAATAAACTGTTACACGTGCAGCCTCCCCGCTGCAGACTGCTTGACGGTTTGGTCTTCTGCTCCAATTAAGTCAACTGGTTCATCAGACATACGAGCGCGGTATGTAAGAAACGAACGGACGGACGGTCGGACAAACTGTTGCACAATCCCGTTGATCGAATACAAACGCACACACAGTCAGACACAGGCTGCAAGATCCACCAAGTGATGTTTCATTGACAAGTGGAGTAGAAAACGTAAAGGAAAACGGCACCCGAAGATGAAAAGCCGTGCGTGGAGAAGAAGAGTATCGTCTTTTCTGCCGAGTGCAGTTTCGCTTTGCTTGCTCACCTTACCCGCTGCAGTTGCACAATGCGCGGTGCATTTCGGTACGCGCTGCTCTCCTGCTTTACTTTCTTTTGCGTGGCTTTTTTGTGTCCATTTTCATGTACCTCTCATCCTCATTGCGGACTGGCTTGTGCTATCCGATACCGACACCGACCAACACCATCAGCGGTGGCAGAAAATGCACTTGCTTTGTGTGCAATGCAGCGCAATGATATCATACTGTCGGACGCTAACACGTTGATTAGCATGTTGAGCTGTTGATTGCGAATGCTTCCTCGCCGGCCCCTGACAATCTAACCGTTCGGTGTGTGGTGTTCGTTGGGACGAAAAGGAAACCGTGTCGAGCTGATCGATCGAGAATCATTCTTGCTGGAAAGGTTATTAAACATGCTGTTTTAGGTACTTATTTAAGTACCTCCGTTGTAAGCTATTAGCACAAACTTTGGATCATTCGCACCAACTAGAAACTTATCAACTCGTGCGACCGTTGGATCAAAGCAATTACACGCCATTGCGATGGCCTCGGGTGCGAATGGGCGGCGACCGCGCACCGGCAAAGAAAGCGGATGCGATGGTGAGAGTTCCCTATTTTGCCGGCTCACGGCAGCGACTGACTGGCGGATGGATTATCGCACAAAACCGCGAATGAGGCACATTTTATCAACGTGTTTATTTGCATTAGCGTCGGGTAGAGTAACAGAAAACACGGGTCTTTTTCCGCGCACGCCGCCCACGGGGTGGAACGGACGTTGGCTGCCGGAACGGGACGGTGCGACGAATGAAGTGACCATTTTCAGTGATTTGATTTTGCTGTGAGCCATTGCGATGGCCTCGGGTGCGAATGGGCGGCGACCGCGCACCGGCAAAGAAAGCGGATGCGATGGTGAGAGTTCCCTATTTTGCCGGCTCACGGCAGCAGCAGCAGCATCATCGGGGCGAATGTATTTCCGGTTTCCCGGTGCACTTTCCACCGCCCACGACCGGGTTCGAGAGGAGCGGAGAGCGACGGAGACGGAGACGTGCGAAAATTGAAAAACGCAGCGCCAGTGCGGCCACTACTGACGAAGCGCTTTTGCCGCGGTTTATTGTTTTACACGGATGGAGTTTACGAGCACTGCAGGGATCTTACTGGTATCGCAAGTGACGTCAAAAACCATACGGTAGGGATGCTAAAGTCCTCTGCGAGCGCGACTCTTCGGGGTACAGTTGTGATGTGGTTGTATGTCTGAGGAAAGAAAAGAAAAGAAATGAGAATTAATTATTGGTTTGCGTAAGGATGGATGTATAAAAATAAATTGATCAATAACTGTTATACTATATAAAACTTTATCAACTATTCAAAAATTCAATTCGAAATTATTTCCTCTAGCTCTCTGGACTGCATAAAACGAGAAATAAAAACCCACTCAAAAGCCGGCAAATGGCGCACAGCATAAAAAGAAAACACAAACCACACGAGCACCGTGCTCACGTTTCTAAGTTCCTTACATCCGAAACTATTCCACGTCTGTTGCACAACGTACGGCTTTAACGTTTTATGGAAGTAGCATGAATAGCGAATTCTTCTGCCGTGTGCCGTGTGCCTTTTTGTAGTTAATACTTTAAAACCACCGACCAGGAACGTTTGAGAGCGACCCCAGAGCAAGGGAGCGCCGTTTGCGAGTATGTGTTAGGCAGGAGCGGGCTTTTACCGACGCGTCGGAATGGACAGGAAAACTAGGCGAACTACACGTAAAAAGCGATTCTGAAGCAGTTTGTTTGCGCTGCCCCTCCCTTTCGTTTACGCTATCAATAGACACATCCATATATTTACTACATAGTACGCTTAAGTTGATAAAACCTAGCACAGCATTAACCTTCACTACTTCCTTCCTTTTGACTTCCATTTAATGTGATTTGTTCGTGAAAGTTGTTGTCGCTTACAAAGCGACACAGGTGCTACCCTATAGGAGAAGAGAATATTAGCAGTATTTTTCTGTTAGTTTCGTTTCTGTCGTTTCATTTATTTTCGAGGCGAATTTTCATACGTCATCAATACGAGATTAAGAGATTTATTTATTTATTCCACTACTACCCTAGCACAAGAAAAGGAAAGTGATACGCACAAAAATTGCTTTTATTTATACAAATCGTACCGCAATTTGAATGCACGGCATAGGGTTTAGGGTCTTATGAAGATATTTAGTAGAAAATAGAACCGTTTAACCGCGCGCTACGTTAGTGCAAGCAAAAGCGTTGCGATTCATGTGAGCAGATCTGCGCGATTCGGGCAGGAAAGCATAGGAACGAACGTAAAGCCGTACTTTGAATGCTCTGTTCGGTGATTGAATGCGCCACTCCACAACGAAAGTTTTCCTCACACATTCGTCGATTAATACACATTCCGTGCTTCCGTGACGAGAGCTTTATCTCGTCACAAGTCAAACCATGAACTAATACCGCACAAGGGAAGAAACACAGTGCACGTTCGCAAGAAGTGGTTCGGTATCCTTTACACATGAGAACGACAAGGCGTTGAACGAAAACGCATCCATACGGCATCACATCACATAGGAGCTGAGTCAGGAAGTGAACGACAAAACAGTAGCGCTAAACGCTCGGCGCCTAGTCAGCCTAGTCAGATACCACCACCACTACCACCATCATCTTCCACCATTACCACCATCATCCTGTTCGCGTGTTGTGTTTCCCACCACCCGCCGCCATTCCTTCATCTTCCTCCCGCCGCGCTCCGCTAGTATGACCCTCACGGTGTCGGAAACGGACAGCAATAGCCTAAGGAACCCGGACATGACCGAAACTCTACCAAGCTCTGAACTATCCCTACTAGCCAAACTGGAGGCCGCCAACAAGCTGATCGAGAGCGACTCGAAGAGTCTCAACTCGTTGCAGAGTTCGGCGCACAGCCGCAAAAGCTCCGACACGAGCCAGATCAGCCTCAACTCGGGCGCCTCCTCGGTCGGGGAGGAGGATGTGTGGTCGACCTGGGCCAGCATCGTCACCGACTGGGAGGCGAGCCAGAAGCGCAAGGGCCCCACGGTGAAGGAGCTGGTGCGGAAGGGCATACCGCACCACTTCCGGGCGATCGTGTGGCAGTTGCTGTGCGGTGCGTCCGACGCGGACAAGAAACAGTACGCCGAGTACATCAAGGCGACGAGCGCGTGCGAGAAGGTGATCCGGCGGGACATTGCCCGCACCTACCCGGAGCATGACTTCTTCAAGGAGAAGGACGGCCTCGGCCAGGAGGCACTGTTCAACGTGATGAAGGCGTACTCGCTGCACGATCGGGAGGTTGGCTACTGTCAGGGGTCCGGGTTTATCGTCGGGCTGCTGCTCATGCAGGTGGGTCAAGCGCAAGGGACGCCACGAAACCTTATCACGAACTTAACTGACCATTCGTTTCAGATGCCGGAGGAGGAGGCTTTCGCGGTGCTGGTGCAGATAATGCAGCAGTATCGGATGCGCGACATGTTCAAACCCTCAATGGCGGAGCTCGGCCTGTGCATGTACCAGCTGGAGAACATTGTGCAGGAGCAGATCCCGGAGCTGCACCTGCACTTCCAATCGCAAAGCTTCCAAACGTCCATGTACGCTTCGAGCTGGTTCCTGACGCTCTACACCACCGCCCTCAACCTTACGCTCAGCTGTCGCATAATGGACGTTTTCCTGTCGGAGGGAATGGAGTTCATTTTCAAGGTCGCCATTGCGCTGCTTACCATTGGCAAGGATACGCTGCTGTCGCTGGACATGGAAGCGATGCTTAAGGTACTTGCATGCGTCCTTTTGCTAAGAGCTCATATTAACGTTTCATTTTCCTGTACTGTTTACACAGTACTTCCAGAAGGAGCTTCCGCAAAAAGTGGAAAACGATGCGGACGGACTGTTCAATTTGGCCTTCCAGGTGAAGATCAACACGAAAAAGATGAAAAAGATGGAGAAAGAGTATGCCGATCTGCGCAAGAAAGAACAAGAGGAGATGGTAGAGCTAAGGGTAAGTTCTCTTAGCGCGTGCCCTTTTCCGGCGAACGTTTAACGTTTTATCTTGCTTTCACAGCGACTACGGAGCGAGAATCGTTTGCTGAAAAAGCGCAACGAGCTGCTCGAGGCGGAAAGTGCGGAATTGGCCGATCGACTCGTCCGTGGACAGGTGTCCCGTGCGGAGGAGGAGGAAACCAGCTACGCCATCCAGTCCGAGCTACTGGCGCTGCGGCGGGCACATTTGGAGGTATCGCACCAGCTGGAGAACGCAAACGAGGAAGTGCGGGCGCTTAGTTTGCGATTGCAGGAAAATGTAAGTAGTGCTGGTTGGGTTTTGGGTTGCGCAAGGATACCAGCGTTTCAAACGAACCAACGAGTTCTGTGGGAGAGAGCGAAGAACTTAGTTACAGTGTTCCTTTTCTTCTCTGTATATTTCCTGCTCTGCGTTTGTTTTCCGTGCGTTAAACAAAGTTTTGTTGA
The DNA here is from genome assembly GCA_002091845.1 of Anopheles cracens. Taxonomy (NCBI): domain Eukaryota; kingdom Metazoa; phylum Arthropoda; class Insecta; order Diptera; family Culicidae; genus Anopheles; species Anopheles cracens. The sequence goes on from KZ073089.1 coordinate 45,158, forward strand.
GAGTGCAGCTTCTCAGTGTCATTAACACCCACCTACACGGCAACGTGAACTATACAAACACACACACTCACATTCTTATCACCGCAATATGCTGGATTAACACACATCTTGTATATATGATTCAAAACTATAAAGTTGCTTCTCTTTCTGGCGTTCTTTTCTTAACCGTATCTATCCTTCGGTCACGTCGTCGTTCTCACTTACTACACCAACACATCTGCGTCGTGCAATAATTCGTGCTGGGAAAACATCGGCTGGGTGTTCGGGGAAAAAAAACACAACAACTCGCGATGGAAGGTATGATTTGGACGTGGTTGAAGTGAACTCACGAATGATTCTTTTGGAGGTGTGTAGTAACCAAAAAAAAAACAAACAAACCGTATATATAGTTCATACCCTGCAGTGGCGAAAAGAAACGTGTGTTAAGCGAATAGAAAATGAAAAAATGGTACGATAATAAATTGGAAAAAAATATATTAAAAATGATCAACAAGCGTCTCCTAGCTAGAGGGTTCCGTGTGGGAAGAATATTTTAACTGTATTTAATTAATCAATCTCAATCAAACCTTTCGTTCTGGATCGGAAAGCAATTTCTATCAGGGTCAATAATCCCTTACTTCTTTCGTTAATAATGCAGCGAGGTGCTTGACATTGTGAGCGGTGGCTCGAAACAATCGAAAGAATATCACAAGAAATCAGGTGTGTATCGTTTCCGAGAAAAACGCTTATCAATCGCGTGCCACCGGTCCAGTAACGTGCGGCTGTAGACATCTTACCGTACGATAACCTGTTTGACGTTCCTCTTCGAAGCCCGGTGTTAAAGTGGCCGCGTCTTTTTTGTGCTTGTTTCAATTGCGAGCCACTCGGAACACGTGACCGCAGCGTTGCGGACGATAATTAACACTCCCGTATCGCGTGGACTTAAACGAAACGAAACGGTGGACGCGGGGCCTCTGAGATCTCGCGTAGGTACGATTCAATGAATGGAACTAGCTCGTAATTAGATCTGCCGTGGGAGCGTGGAAAACGCGCATTGCCGACAACGATCAGCCGAGTGTGTTGTTTGACGATGACGACGGCGTGTGGCGTAGAGCGTGGTGGCGTAGCACCAGCAGGACAGATGGGTGTCCATAGTTGGCCGTCGCGTGATACACTCCACAAATTGAATCTTCATCCAAATCAACGACGTGCAGCGACGCATTTTTAAATTCCCTCGCACCTAAAACGTAAATAAAACACGACAGCGGCACCGAAGAACCGGCTGCCTGACATTCGCGTCACGAGAGCGCGGGTGATTAGTGGACTGGCCGCGGTCGACACACCACACCGTAGCGTGCAGCTGATTATTTCCGGCACGACATCGTCCCCCCACATCTGTTGCGGGAGACCGGCCTGGTTCGGTAGGTGTGCGTAACGGCCAGCTCGATCGGCTTGTTTGACGAAAACAAAGCCGAATTGCTACCAATTTTGAACAATTGCGTCCGGCCCTTACGGCGTAGAACCCGGGTGTCACCCAACCACGGGGGACCCGTACGAAAGTTAAACGACCTGAGGAAAAGTTTCACCGCGTGTCGATGTCGGGAACGGCCTTGAAATCAAAGCCCTGGGTGTGTCCTGAAGAGGTTAGGGGAACCAATCGACCCAGCAACTTCGGAAACTTCACTCGCGGCAGGTCAATGTGAATGCTCCCATAAATAATGCGCCCATCAGCGTCATCAACCGCCCGGTTGGGATGATTGAGTCCCCGATCGTCCTACGGTTGCAGGAGCACCCATTCGGAGTTGGCCTGTGTACTTGCCATGATATACTGAAGCTCCATACCACAAACACACAATCAGTTCGTCCACAGCGAGGGGAAGTGCATAATTTATCAATTGTTTCTATGCATCAACGTGCGCTTGGGAGGGAGCATGATCGCGCGGTGGCCAATTTTAAGGTTATGCTCCTAATCCCGCACGCTGTACATAAAGGGAGGAAAACGTGGACACCGACCGTGCCCGGTGTGCCGGCCGTAAAATTCGTTTTACGACTGCCAATAAGCGTGCAAAACGCGAGAACTGTTCCACCCGACGTCGGCCATGTTTGTAGTTAAGGACGAAGTGTCAAATTTGCAACGCTTGCTTGGATGCCATAATCTTGGCAGGCGATCTTGGCTGTTTAGCGACACCAGCCTGCTACACAACCATATTCCAACTGATTACGTTGCGTCTGTGTGTTATTGATTCGTTTTGCCCTTGTTCGAGTCGTATTGCTCATCAAAAAATTATGTCTATTAGGAAGTAGCAAAAAGCACGCACCAGATGATGCCGGGAAGGGGGGACGGGGGGGTTAGGTTGACACGAACTAAACGGAGTCGTCCTAGACCTGTTGCCATCTTAGATGGAGGAAGAACCTTTGCGATGTGCCGTGTCGCACACAAAACAACACGGCATCCGTGTAAACGCAGCCTGAAGCTCGCCAGATATGATGACCCCGACTAGCACGCACGTTTGAGCCTCGAGCGGAATCAGGTGTCCCGCGCACGGCACGGCGCTGCCTGCCGGTGCGTGAAACCAATAATCGAGCGGACCCTAAGCTTTTCGATCAACGACGCGCAACGGAAGCTGCCGCGAAGGAGTTGAAGCTGCCCGTATGATTATGACACAGTTGTTGTTAAACTTGAGACTTTATTTTTTGGGGGGAGGAGAGCGCGTGTGATACGTGCTACACACTAGAACTAGCTGGACTAGACTTTGCCGAAAAGTTACGATGTAACAGGGTTGAGATGGGAGAAATAGGAGCTTTATTCTAATAACCTTGCAGTTCAATGCGGTTCGCATGATTAATATGTTTTCTGGTATCCGTATACTTGAGTGAAGTTAAACATTATTTACCCGAGGGCATGCCAGATAAGCAAGGCGTTCGGCTGAGAGTTAGGATCGGGCCTGAGTTTGGAGGTAAACAAGAATTTATTTCAATTAATTATAAAGTCTTTCAAACGCTATTGCTCTCTGCAGCGAAGCGTCTCTGTAAACGGGAAGAGTATATTACAGCACCGACCTCCAGCGTAACGAAATGTCGTCTATTGAGAACCTACGGACACAGTACGGCTGCACCTGACAGTGCGGGACAGATGTGCGCACCAATAAAATCGCGACAAAACGTCTTTCCGTTTGTAAAACGATTTCCTGTCAACCGACCATCGTTGCAGGTCGTCTGCTTCGTTCGTCTAATACGTCCGACGTTTATGCGAATTTAATAGATCACACCTGATGCCTTCATTACGCATCGTCCAAGGCAGTGTCAGCATTTAACGAGTCCTAAATGAAACGACAGCACAGCTTACGCTCCGTGTCACGTTTGTCCTTTTCCACGATAAGACACGATAAGACGCCGGAGGTTAATCTTCAAGAACAAAACTGTACTGCAACTTCGGACGACGCCGATTACAAGAGTCACGCCATCCGATCGGCACTGCCAATTGCAATTGTGTCCGGCGCTCTGTGTGTGTTGGTGTGCGTCCATTGTGCGTCGATCACGGCAGGTACCTACGTCTGCTTCGTTCGTCTAATACGTCCGACGTTTATGCGAATTTAATAGATCACACCTGATGCCTTCATTACGCATCGTCCAGGGCAGTGTCAACATTTAACGAGTCCTAAATGTAACGACAGCACAGCTTACGCTCCGTGTCACGTTTGTCCTTTTCCACGATAAGACACGATAAGACGCCGGAGGTTAATCTTCAAGAACAAAACTGTACCGCAACTTCGGATGACGCCGATTACAAGAGTCACGCCATCCGATCGGCACTGCCAATTGCAATTGTGTCCGGCGCTCTGTGTGTGTTTGTGTTGCTGTGCGTCCATTGTGCGTCGATCACGGCAGGTACCTACCTCTACGCCCTAGTCGGGGTTTTTGTTTTGAGTCCGGATTTGCCGTCCGAGAGCAAACCGAAACCTCGTGTACTGCGCCGCTGCTGCAGCAAACGCTGGTGACGTCACACATTCAGGCCCTGACGCATACGCTGCCGATCGGGTCGGAGTCGCGCGCCGTTGGCGGGAATATAAAGGAACCGAACGGTGCCGGGACCATTTACAGTCAACCGTTCGTTCGGCTAGCGTGTGCACGTGCTTTCTGTCCGTCGCGTATCGTTCCGGTTCCGGTTTCGCGTCTCGTGGTGGTGTTACTGCGGGATAGCTACTCAGCGCTTGTGATCGTGGTTCTCAGTGGATCCATAAGGAGTGTGTGTGTGTGTCGGGGACAGTTTTGCAGCATTTTTTACGAAATCAACAGGACGACGACAAGGATAAAAGTGAGTTTACTGTCACGCGTACACGGAACATCAAGGGCAATGAGAGAACACGAAGAATTCCTGTCTCTAAATCAGTTTCTTGCTGGAATTTTATCTCTCAAGTGATTAGACCCGATCGATTGTGTGAGATATGTTGGAATGCCACTCAGTTATGCACGGAACGTTATCGCTTTTGAGTCCGGATTTGCCGTCCGAGAGCAAACCGAAACCTCGTGTACTGCGCCGCTGCTGCAGCAAACGCTGGTGACGTCAGACATTCAGGCCCTGACGCATACGCTGCTGATCGGGTCGGAGTCGCGCGCCGTTGGCGGGAATATAAAGGAACCGAACGGTGCCGGGACCATTTACAGTCAACCGTTCGTTCGGCTAGCGTGTGCACGTGCTTTCTGTCCGTCGCGTATCGTTCCGGTTCCGGTTTCGCGTCTCGTGGTGGTGTTACTGCGGGATAGCTACTCAGCGCTTGTGATCGTGGTTCTCAGTGGATCCATAAGGAGTGTGTGTGTGTGTCGGGGACAGTTTTGCAGCATTTTTTACGAAATCAACAGGACGACGACAAGGATAAAAGTGAGTTTACTGTCACGCGTACACGGAACATCAAGGGCAATGAGAGAACACGAAGAATTCCTGTCTCTAAATCAGTTTCTTGCTGGAATTTTATCTCTCAAGTGATTAGACCCGATCGATTGTGTGAGATATGTTGGAATGCCACTCAGTTATGCACGGAACGTTATCGCTTCTGACTTTCCGCAGGGATCGTTTTGCACGCTATCGCCCCGAGGTTGTTTAGATATCGGAACTGACGTCGGGATAGGTCGGGATGATTCGTCAGCGCGATCCTCCCGTCCTTCCCGTATCTGCCCCGATCATGTTCGCGCAAAAGGGTCGCACTTCGAACACGGCGAACCTGTTGACGATCTTGTTGGTGGTATCCGTGCGTTTTGGCAGCCGTCTAGCTTCGGTATCAGCTGTC
>KZ073089.1:50431-65726 GCA_002091845.1 Anopheles cracens
GTCAAAACAAGTGCCATACATTGATCGCTCCGAGCGACCTGCGTGCACCGGATGTGCATCAGCGCTATGTGGGCGCAACGGAGGACGTACTGCCAAAGGCAATAATTGTTGTTTTGGGAAGCATTTCGCGGTGAAAGTAACACCCGCCCCCGATCGGGCAGGAGGGGCAGGACGGGCCGTTTTTAAATAGACCACCAAACTAGACTAAATTTATCAACCTTCGATCCTGTCGCGATGGCGCGCGGATGATCTTCCCGAGCGCGTGGTGAGAAGGAAATATGGCAAACCGTGGACCGACCAATGGGCGACAACCGGGATGATGAATAGTGGAATATACTATTTATAAAACGTGCAGTTTTGTCCAGGAAAGGCACTTACACTACCTCTCCGAAGATCGAACATAGTGGGCCCTGAAATTCCGCAAACGTAACACCCATACTCACACCCAACCCAACACCCAACACACTTTATCTGCTTGTTTAATGCTTTATTTATCAGGCAGATTCGTTTAGTCGCCAAATGCGTCACATTAAGGCATCATTCGACGGGATTGTCGCTGATTGGACGGTCCCCGTTACACGATCGCGTCCCCAATGGGGGCCGTGTAGCACCCATTTCGCGCAGCAAATGGAACGAAATTTTCTGCATAATAGCACCGTGAGTGTACTTATCCAATTGACGACGGTAGAACGAGGGACCGCGTGGTCATGAAAAATGAAAGCGAAACACTCCCGCCAATATACCGCCCGTCGTGGTGGTGGAGGCGCTTGGTACTTGTGGGCCAGTTGAAGTCCAGGAGTTGAAGAACGGTGCACTGATGTGAAATTTTGAAGGAAAACAAAACAGCTTTTGAACAGTCATTTCAACACTTCCAATTAGTCCATGCATTGGGGACCGGAAGTATGGAATGAATTGCATGCGCCCGTCCATTGAAGGTCAGGTTCACCAGACGCAAACACGCACACGACGGTTTGATGCGAAAATGGTATCAATTTTCGTGCAATTGCAACTCACTTGCAGTCCACGAGCGCGATGCTTTCCTGCTAGCACAATGTGCGCGGCTAAATGCACTTCCTCCTCCCCTCCCTGCACATGGTTGCGCATGTACGGTCAAGCGGGCAAGCTTTTTGCATCAGCTGACATCGCATCTGTGCGCTCGCTAGATCCGCGCGACTTCGAATGCACTTCGTACGCTAGCCTTCACCGCACCCGAGGCCATCAGCCGGTGGGCATCAGCTGGTGACGGGTGAGTAGGTTAATTTTCCTATCCGATCCTACCCGTACACTCCCACCCCACGGCGACCGGTTCGGCTGATGGATTGCCATACGGTTGTGATGCATCGTCGTACCGCGTTGGAGGTGTTCTCGAGCCTCTCCATTCGTTGGGAGGGTTTTTGAATAATACTATGCCTAGCAGAACGCTAGTATGGGGATCGATGGGTGGTGATATATTCATATAATTGGTTGTGGTACTTGAAGCTTCTAGATGTATGGTGCAGTAGGTAGATGGTGGGGAAGATGTTTAGAGTAAATTATACTTTATCAGCACGACGCAATAAATCGCACCGTGCTGCTGGTTGAAGCGGAAGGGGAACAACTCGCAGAGAAGTTTTAGTGTTAGGGAATGGGAAGAACACACTTTGAAGTAATCAAAATTTAAGTTTTACTTTCTAACTCCTATCCAGCGGATTTCTCTTTTAAACTCAGGAATACACATAGCTTGGAAATGTGCTGTTGGGTTCGATGAACTAGGCATCGGAATAACCAGGCAGTAATTGCAACTTGGAACTCTTAAACGGCAGGACCGAATTTGAATTATTATTTGTGTAATACGTTTTGGTACAGATAACGTATGAAAGGTATTAAATTTGAGGAAAGTTGACTGGAAATGTGTAACGCACGTGAGAAACTTTTATATCTGTTTCAGTTACGCTACTCGTCAAGAGATGGCGCCACTCAATCACGTTCGTAGCGATATAGCATACCAATGGTTGCTATGGTTTTTGTGGAATATGTATTCCCAATGTTTTTAAAGGAAGTTTGAACGGTGCATAGTTAAGATTAGCATTTTCGTTCAATATCGCTTTATTTGAAATAGCTTCATGGTTAGCCAAACAACTGTAAAATGGCGTAAGATAAATTTACTTGAAGCAGACGTCATAATGGAACGTTGGAATGCATTGGCAACTCTTGTGGTAGAGTTTGTTGGTGAATAAAATGAATTAAAGGAAACAAGTTAAACTTTTATTATGTAAACGTCGATATACTGAGCTCATTCCAAACAAAGGGGATTACAGCCCAATTACAAAATCCTCTCAGATCCTTATCAGTACAAACCAACTATAAATCAATGCCTTAAGCTCTTGCTTACCAATTATCTTGCTTCTAAATGAGGTTACCAGTCTTCCGTCGCTCGCGATCCGATTGATTAAGATTATTTGGCAAATGTTCCCACCCTCGTCCCTCGATCTGGAACGTACCAGTTCCCGCCTTTCTTTTGAACCATTTAGTGTCCACATCAACCCGCATCTGCTACGCAATAGGGCAGCCAATAGGCTACCAGCACAAACCGACAAAGCCTGACCGATCATCAACATCAACACCAAGCTCACGGTCAACTAATCGTACTAATCGAATCAGTAGCAACCTGCAGTACACGGACCCGTTGGCGAATGCGGACCGCGACGTCCCCTGTCCGACGGATTCTCTGCGCGGCGTTCCGAGACTGCGGAAAATCAATTAGCATCGTGCTCCCATGGCTGGGTGGATTTTTGCTGGCGGCCCGACGGCGGGAGCGAGCGACCGGTCCTCGGCATCCTGGATGGGTGACGGACTTTTGACACCTAGTCGATGAATGTCCGAGCCGGCCGCTGTCCAGGCGTCGATAGACGATAAAAGATCGAGCAGATGTGGTCTGGTTGGTCAGTTCGGTGTGTACCACTGCGTTTGCTAGTAGCACTGGTCAGGGTTTTGTTTTGGAAGTGTTCAACCGCTAAAGAGCACCTTAGAAAAGAAGTTGTGTTCAGTTTTTCTGTCCGGCTGGAACTATCATCAAAGGCCGTCAAGATGGTTGGGTGAGTTTCGAGTTGTGGTGGTCTTGTGACCTTGCGTACAAGGTTACGACAGGGAGTGCGAAGAGGTTGTGTGAATTACACAACTAGTGGCTGTCGGTTCGTTCCAAAAAGACGTTGTCGCAGCGGCCATTTCAACCTCGTCGCGTTCATTGTCCCTTTCGTCCGTTGTTTTGGTCACATACAGCGTTACTGTACTAAATATAGAAGTCGCGCACTCACAATGGAAAGAGTAATAATTCACATAAAGGCCGTGTTTGTTCAGCGGGAAAACCTTCGTTACGCGTACCCTGCAACGATCTCACGTCCGCTTTGTTTCCTCCCCGCAGAATGTCGCGAACGCTGGAACTGTCGCCGAATGCGCACATCAACAAGACGCTGCTCGAGAAGTACATGTCCTTGCCGATGCCGGACGGTAAGATCCAGGCGACGTACATCTGGATCGATGGTACCGGCGAGAACGTCCGGTGCAAGGACCGCACGCTCGACTTCATCCCCCAGTCACCGAGCGGTAAGTACCGGAGGAGGAACCGATAGATCGTTGCCTGTTCTCGGGAGCTTAACGCGTTGTCTTCTTTCGCCTTCGTCGACACGCTAGAGCTGCCGATCTGGAACTACGATGGCAGCTCCACGTACCAGGCGGAAGGATCCAACTCGGACGTCTACCTGCACCCGGTCGCCATCTACCGGGATCCGTTCCGGCGCGGCAACAACATCCTGGTGCTGTGCGAGACGTACCGCTACGACGGCACGCCGACCGAGTCGAACAAGCGCAAGACGTGCCTGGAGGTGTGCCAGCAGACGGCCGACGAGCAGCCGTGGTTCGGCATCGAGCAGGAGTACACGCTGCTGGACGTGGACGGCCGTCCGCTCGGTTGGCCCAAGAACGGATTCCCGGGCCCGCAGGGTCCGTACTACTGCGGTGTCGGTGCGGACAAGGTGTACGCACGGGACATCGTCGACGCGCACTACCGGGCGTGTCTGTACGCGGGCGTGAAGCTGTGCGGCACGAACGCGGAGGTTATGCCGGCCCAGTGGGAGTACCAGGTCGGGCCGTGCGAGGGCATCCAGATCGGAGACGATCTGTGGATGTCTCGGTTCCTGCTGCACCGTGTCGCCGAAGAGTTTGGAGTAAGTTAAGGCGTTGCGTTCTGGCGTGCGAAGAATTCGCTTAACCCGCCCCTCTCGTTAGATTGTTGCCACCCTGGACCCGAAACCGATGCAGGGCGACTGGAACGGTGCCGGTGCGCACACGAACGTCTCGACGAAGACGATGCGCGAACCGGGCGGTTTGGCCGAGATCGAGAACGCCATCAGCAAGCTGTCGAAGCACCACGAGCGTCACATCCGGGCGTACGATCCGCACGGCGGAAAGGACAACGAGCGCCGCCTCACTGGCAAGCACGAAACCAGCTCGATCCATGACTTTAACGCCGGTAAGCGCCAGTTTGCGTGCTGTTCACTGTGCTTCACATGCTTCAATTGATCTTTATCGTTCGTCTTCGAACAGGTGTCGCTAACCGTGGCTGCTCGATTCGTATTCCGCGGGGCGTGTCCGATCAAGGTTTCGGGTACTTCGAGGACCGTCGTCCCAGCTCCAACTGCGATCCGTACAGTGTGGCCGAGACGATCCTGCGCACGATTTGCCTCAACGAGTAGGAGCAGGTGTGCGTGCTAGCGTTATACCGGATAGTGTCGTCGGACATTCCATGTTTTGGAGAGTTGTATTTCCATTCTAAACACAAGACACACAACACAACAGCTACAGCACCAACTACAAAAAGAACCGGAATATGATGCATTCAGTATCTGCAGCGAGCAGCGATCGCCGATCTTGATTATCTTAATGATTGTTTGTTTGTTCTTTTTCGCCTGTTTAGTCTAGTAACTATGGTTATATGCATTACTTTGGTTCTCCTTACCTCAGCAAGCTGAAACGTGCTACAGTTTGAACGAAAGAAGTTGATATGTTATTTGTATACCTCGAAAACGAAATAAAAAAAACTGTATAAAATACTACACCGACAGCATGTAATTAATTCATTCCACGTAGCAAGCAGATAAGAACAATCAAAACAAACCGTTACTCATCTACAGCCGAGGCGGGGAATCCACCGGCTGTGTGTGTGATGACTTCGCAAGTCTGATCCATCCGTAAATCACTTGTCTTGTTTACCGACAATTACACTATCGCCCGTGTCGTACACAATGCAGCGGTGCTATTGGCTCTATCTATAGTGCATCAGTTATTGCATAGTTGTTGCAGTGCGTACCGTGAACGCCCAGTGCAGAAGGGGTAAATCGTGGGATATAAATAACAACATGCTGGTTGCGCTTGAACTTGAACGAGAGCGTTTGTGTTTGCAAGCATCAATCGGGCGTTGTTTTACTATCGTGTTACGCATGCTGCATTTACAAAGCATGCTGTCACTGGCGACGGTTGTGCGTCCGCTATAAATCCATCTTCCCCAGATGGAATATGCTCGCGATTTTTTTCTTCTCTCCTGCCAATGCGTGCATTACTTGTTTCGCATTCTGTATGCCAATTAGCAGCAATAAATAAAGCATTGTTTAGAAAGTGAACAAGATTAATCACGCTTTGGACAGAGATGTCCACCGACCGCGGACAGTAGCTGCAACGGACGGTATGCTAATGGAACATTTGGAACGCGAAAGCGGATTGATTAACACAGTTATTTCAGCGCGAATATAACATTTAGTGTATGATAGGCGTGACAAAGATCCTGCTTGCTTAATAACAGGAAATTAGGACGTCCCATCTAAATGGTGCACCAATTACAACACTAATGAAAACCGGAATTTGTTTTGCGGTATCTTGCTACAAAAAGCGATCAAAAATAGAATTTCAACTTTGGTTGGTCATTACATTCTTCTTTTCTTCTAGCAGTGTAACTCTATCTTTCTTCCCGCACCACAAAGACACATTTTGTTCCTGTTTCTTTCGATATAAGCGGTATACAAACGGTCGATCTGTTTGGTTAGTTCCGCAACGTTTTATTCAATGCACAACGTTAGCAACATCGACCGGTTATAGTTTTAATCGCTAGTTAAGTAGTAAAAAAATGAAAAACACGATTTCAAGGCACTCTCCGTATGGGGTATAAATACAATTAGTTGTCCTCTGTAAAGAAAAAAAACAAAGCCATAATGTAATTTTACCCAATACTTGTTCGAACTAAGATTTCAATCTTACATGTTAATACTCTAGATGCGTTTGATTTACATACACAAAAAAACATAAGGCACATTGGTTAGCTGTCTAATGGGGGCTGCTCTCGTTTTGGTGACCACGGTGATCGCTGTTCAGGGATTATTCCGGTACTTCGTGAACAGTGTATACAGTACCCGCAGCGTCGACTTCAGGTCCATGTTGACGATATCCTCCGGGCGTGCCTTCGGTCTCAGGCCCTGGTCCATCATCAGCTCAAACGCAAACGCCACATTGTGCGTCATCTGATCGGGATCCTTCGGCGTCAGGTGGAAATCGTGCAGCGGCACGAAAAATCCTCCCAGCAGACCCATCAGCAGACACAGGAACACGCCGTCCTTGAAGTCGGTATTCAGATCGGCCGCCTCGAAGTTCAGCTTGTTCAGATGTTTGTTCACGAACGAAATCAGCGACCGTTGCACCACCTTCAACTTGTCCGGGGCGTGGTCGAACAGTGTATCGAATGCGTCCGGTTCGCAGCGCATTCCGACATCATCGTACGATTCGGTTATCTGCTCCTGGAACCGTTGGCTGGTCAGTTTCCCGTTCAGCTTCTGCACCATCACCACCGTCACGTAGACGTTGTCCGGTAGGCGAATCGGTGCGCGGTAGTGACGTACCAGCGCGACCAGCAAATGCAAAATCGAAACGATGTTCTTCGTGTGTATGCTTTCCACCGTCCATTTTGGGGTGTTGTGATGATAGCCAAGAGTCTGAAGGAAATATAAGTACGCGTCTTAAAAGCGAAAGGACACAGCTACTAAAGTCATCCTCAACCAGTGACTTACGTGGTTAACAGCGTTCAACACTACGGACAGCTTTTGACGCTGTCCCTCTGCCGACTGCGTCACTTCCGGCACGTTCAGCTTGTTGTTCGATAGTTTCTCCCACAGCTTCTGCAATACCTGCCCATCGTACAGGTCCTCCTCGATGTTGGTGACGATGATACGCTCCTCCACCAACTCATCATTAATCCAATCGATCAACACCTGCAGCAGTTCCTTCACCTTTGAGCTTTGCAACGATGCCGGTTGAATGATCGAGCGAGATTCATTATCTTCCAGATTATAATCCTCCGGCGGGATGATCGGTGCATTGGGACTACCGGGCGAGTCGATTGCAATCTTGCCCTCTTCTTGGATTTCTTGCACTGTGTTGAAGAAAGTAAAAATAGATACACACCGCCACGGGGTGTTGTGTTTACTCAGCGCGTCATGATTTGTTTACGTCATTGTTTGGGCGTGAAACGATCAACCCACACAGTCATTTTCACTTCCAACTGTGGAATAGATGCTCAAGTTTAGCATGACTAATCGTTAGATTATTCACACACTCGATCTGATTCGACTTAAAACCAGTGAAATAGAATATTGCAACACTTTTCATCCCATTTCCAAACGGGAATAGCAGCCATAAAAGGAAATATGCACATCCAAACCTACTTCGCAACCTCGTTCGCCACACTCGCTGACTCCGTAGACCACTTTTCCATACCTTCCTTTATGCGCTTCTTCCTTCCCAGGGTTCCTATTTTGTCCCAGATACTCTCCTCCTTGTCGGCTCTCCCGGAAGTGGGAGTCCTGGGTGATTTTGGACGAGTTAAGGTGGACATTCCGACGGGATATTGTGCTGCACTTTTTTTTTATTTATTGTGTTGTTTTTTTTCCTCCTCTGTGAGTGTGTCAGTTTGACAGCTTGGTTGGCAAGCAGTAGCGGCCGCAAAAGGAGGGGCTGAGAATTACATTGAAAATTATTGGAACTCTTGTGCAAGACTGTTGTGTTTTTGTGAAGCAAAAAGAGGCTATAAAAGTAAGCAGATTAAAAAGTTATCTTGTTTTTCACGATGTTTTAAAATCGGTTTTCAGACATCCAAATAAGTTGTGTACATTCGCCGATCAGTTTGACAGTTGGCAGGGGTGTCAAAGCAACACGACAATAACAACGTCAGACGAGAAATGTCATCGGTTTGTGTTGTTGTGTGCAACTAGTGCAGCTTTTTGGTGGTTAATTTTCCTAATTTTCCACCGTTTGTTGAATCAGAACGCACCTAAAATGATTCATTTTTAAGTACTAAGATCAACAAGACGCTGCACTGCACTCCTCCAATCCGGGACCTTTGGCAAACCTGCATTTAAACAGTGTGTTTAGAGAATCGTTCCATCCGGGGCTCCGTGCCGAATGACGTGGAGAAAACAGCACGTCCCATTAGATCAGTGCTTTTCCATAAGATTACAACGCTAGTTTGGGGGAAAACCTAGTTCGGGTGTGGATTAAGCGGATACATAACACAAAATGTTTGAAATTACCGATACACAGAGTAAGTACCGTATGCACGCGCTCAACATTGGTGGCAGATTGTTAACGACGTTTTTGTTTGCTTGTTTTTAGAAATCGGAGTCGGCCTGGCTGGCTTCGGAATAGCATTTTTGTTCCTGGGCATGCTTATGCTTTTCGACAAAGGATTGCTGGCGATAGGCAATGTGAGTATTTGAAATGAGCTGTGGGTTCGTAATGGTCGACTAATGGGTGCCTTTCGCTTCCCAAGATTCTGTTCGTGTGCGGGTTGGCCTGCGTGATAGGACTGGAGCGAACGTTTCGCTTCTTCTTCCAGAAGCATAAGGTGAAGGCGTCGATCTGCTTTTTCGGTGGTATCGCGATCGTGCTGCTCGGCTATCCGTTGATTGGCATGCTGATTGAGATGTACGGTTTCATACTGCTCTTCAGTGGGTTCTTCCCGGTGGCCATCAACTTTCTGCGGCGCGTCCCGGTGTTAGGCAACATTCTCAACATGCCCGGCATCAGCCGGACCGTCGACTGGCTGGCCGGAGAATCGGACCGAACAACGGTATGATAGGATTAAGTGCAAACAGAGAGCCCACCCTGATCGCTGCGATCACCGGGTGTCGCCTGGTGGAGGGGTTGAACAATTCCTATTTTTTTCGTCAACATTTAACTTCCTGTCGCTGGCATACTCTCGTTTGGGCAAATGTCTTTCTCTTTTAGCGTATAATGCTGAGCTCGTACCGAGCTCGTTCTATCTACACGTGGGTGATCACGAATAAAAACATCATGATTGGTACTCGTCGTCGTACTCGTCGGCATGACATGATCAGGTGGTGTGCAGGCTCCGTGCATCTTTTGTTGGATGGTTCTGAAGTTCGAATGAAACACGACTGCCGCCGCATCTTCCCTCAAATACACACATACCCACACGCACACACATCTCACCTCTCCTGCCGTGCATCTGCTTCGTGCATTGCAAACACAATTAAATACTATTTTTTTATCAACATGGCATCTCTCCATGGGGCACTAGGGCTCGATAGTACACTTTACTTGTCGTTGGCTGGAAGATTCGTTACAGTGCAAAACCGTTCGGTAGCGAATGGACATATTGGAAGAGTGAGATTTACGCCCGGTAAGCTGGGAAAAAGGGAGCGGCAGGGACGGTCAAAGTATTTGTCACCGGGTTAGTTCAGCTCTCGTGCACCCGGTTCCGATTTCTCTCGTTTAGTTAGGGTATTTTTTTATTTAAATGTTCAAATAAGTGCAACCAAATATCGCAACGGTACTACAAAGGTGAATAAAACGCTATGCGACCATTGCGGTTGATGCTGTAAAAGACAAAGATCGTTCAAAACCATCCTAGATTATGTTACTTTGTTTGCACTTGGTTTACACTTGCTCTTTGTTTCGGTTCTCCCCGGTTTTTACGATCGTTGACCTCGTTTCGGAAGTGTTAGGAAACAAACGAAAATAATGATGCAAACTCGAACGTATAGTAGCATGCAATTTGTAGCCATATGTAACATTGATTGTACTCCACGTCTCAGCAATATATGTACATAAGCCAATAAATTTTGTATTGCCAAGCCGTTGTTTTGTGAAAATTACGCGATTTGTAATGCGTTTGTGGTTGCTTCGCGCGTGGCATGCATCGTAAAACATTGAACCAGACGCGATAGGTGTGTAAATGGAGGTTGTAAATATGTTATGATAAGCTAACATCCATGGTTCTTCCCATTTACAAGTATTTCATTAGCGTTACGACCGTTTACCTTAGAATATCAAACTAACACCCCACACGTCCCTCCTCACCAAGAACGTCCGTGCAGAGCTGCGTGCAATAAAAAGCGATAATATTTCTTTCCAGGGAAATGCTTACACCAACTAAGACTAAATGCGGCACCTGCTGCAAAAACGGCAAACGTGCACAGTGGAACCAACGACGGACGCGGGGTCTTACGATGATCGGGGATTTAACGCGAATGAATAAATGCACGATTCCATGTTCTCTTCGATGCAATGCTCTAGTAAAGTCCAAGTCGGGATGGATTGTGAGTTTTAAGATGTTTTTGTTCTTTTGGTTCTTTTATTTTTTTCAACGGCAAACGTGCACAGTGGAACCAACGACGGACGCGGGGTCTTACGATGATCGGGGATTTAACGCGAATGAATAAATGCACGATTCCATGTTCTCTTCGATGCAATGCTCTAGTAAAGTCCAAGTCGGGATGGATTGTGAGTTTTAAGATGTTTTTGTTCTTTTGGTTCTTTTATTTTTTTCGTCAACATTTAACTTCCTGTCGCTGGCATACTCTCGTTTGGGCAAATGTCTTTCTCTTTTAGCGTATAATGCTGAGCTCGTACCGAGCTCGTTCTATCTACACGTGGGTGATCACGAATAAAAACATCATGATTGGTACTCGTCGTCGTACTCGTCGGCATGACATGATCAGGTGGTGTGCAGGCTCCGTGCATCTTTTGTTGGATGGTTCTGAAGTTCGAATGAAACACGACTGCCGCCGCATCTTCCCTCAAACACACACATACACACACGCACACACATCTCACCTCTCCTGCCGTGCATCTGCTTCGTGCATTGCAAACACAATTAAATACTATTTTTTATCAACATGGCATCTCTCCATGGGGCACTAGGGCTCGATAGTACACTTTACTTGTCGTTGGCTGGAAGATTCGTTACAGTGCAATGCATATCGAGCTTCGTTACAAAAAAAAACGGTTAGTTCGAACACCAAGTTCCGAGTCGTGAAGGGAGGGTGGATGTCATTTCGTACGTTGGAATAGGATGCTGCTGTTGGGAGGGTTATTTGGAATGGGTAGGTTTTGTGGGGAGGGGGAGGGAGACTTAAGGTAAAGAAAGGGGGTTTTGGAGATGGGAGATCGGGGAGGAGACAGGACGGGTGGGAGGGGGGGGGATTTACAAGAGCTTCTTGATTTCATCGTACAACACCAGCACGAAGGCACCGCCAGTACCGCGGAGCACGTTCGAGAAGGCACCCTTGAAGAAGGCACCGGAACCCTCCTGCTTGGCGATGGTCGCCCAGCAGTGCAGCGTGCTCTTGTAGATGATCTCGGACTTGGCGCGGCCAGACTGCATCATCATGCGACGTCGGACGGTGTCGAAGGGGTAGGACACAATACCGGCAACGGTGGTCACGACCTGGGCGATGGCCCAGCTAACGTAGAATGGCGTGGTCTTCGGGTTCGGCAGCATACCGCGAGCGGTATCGTAGAAGCCGAAGTAGGCAGCACGGTAGATAATGATACCTGCGGGAGGAACGGATGGTGAGATGCGTGAGTTACGCTGCCAGCAGCCACGCTCTAGCTCCCTCACTCACCCTGGACGGATACACCGAAGCCACGGTACAGACCGGTCAAACCGTCAGTCTTGAAGATCTTTCCCAGACAATCGCCCAGACCCTTGAACTCGCGGGCTTCCGAGCCCTTACCGACATCGGCAGCCAGACTGTGAACGGTAAACGGAGACGCAGTACAAAAGTACACTTAGTATGGCGGACGTTTTGATATCTTCCTCCCTTAGGGACCCGCACGTACCGAGTACGGGCGAAGTCGAGCGGGTAGACGAAGCACAGCGAGGTGGCTCCGGCCATACCGCCCGAGGCGAGGTTACCGACGAAGTAGCGCATGAACTGGGTGTTCTTGTCCACGCCGCCCAGGAACACCTGCTTGTACTTGTCCTTGAAGGCGAAGTTGAGCGCCTGCGTCGGGAAGTAACGGATGACGTTGGCCAGGTTACCGCGCCAGAAGGCGGAGAAGCCCTGCTCTTTCGGGATGCGCACGAAGCAATCGACCATGCCCTTGTAGCGGTCGGCCTCGGCGATCTGCTTCGAGATGTGCTGAACTTGCAGCAGCAGCTTGACGCGCTCGATCGGGGCGACGGCCGTCTTGGAGATTGCGGCCGAGATGCCACCGGCGGCAAAGTCCTTCACGAACGCCACTGGATCCGAAAGTCCCGGCATTGTTGGTGGTGTTCTGCAACGAGATGGCCATGGGTGAACAAAACGATCATAACCCAGTATGATAAGAGGTGTGTCTGCGCTTGATGTTGAAGGCGTTTGATGCACTTAAGGGTCCTATTCAGTAATATTCCACACGCTTTTCACTATCAAACGTAAGCTGAAAGCGGCTCTAGAATTGACGGTAGTTCACCATGATTTCACTCATTTACTCTAATGTTGTACCAATATTGATCGAACCGTACTCGTCTCGATGGTGCGTCTGCTGACACAAAATGGAACAAACAGAAGAAAACACGCTATCGAGTTTCTCTCAACACAAGAAAAGATAACAGCGGGGTGGAATAGTTATGGAGACAGAAATCAAGTGTTCTGTCGCGGAAGTACTTGATGTAAAGAAGTATGTTAATCAGATTGCTCACCCGCCTGAAGACAGGACGGGTGGGAGGGGGGGGGATTTACAAGAGCTTCTTGATTTCATCGTACAACACCAGCACGAAGGCACCGCCAGTACCGCGGAGCACGTTCGAGAAGGCACCCTTGAAGAAGGCACCGGAACCCTCCTGCTTGGCGATGGTCGCCCAGCAGTGCAGCGTGCTCTTGTAGATGATCTCGGACTTGGCGCGGCCAGACTGCATCATCATGCGACGTCGGACGGTGTCGAAGGGGTAGGACACAATACCGGCAACGGTGGTCACGACCTGGGCGATGGCCCAGCTAACGTAGAATGGCGTGGTCTTCGGGTTCGGCAGCATACCGCGAGCGGTATCGTAGAAGCCGAAGTAGGCAGCACGGTAGATAATGATACCTGCGGGAGGAACGGATGGTGAGATGCGTGAGTTACGCTGCCAGCAGCCACACTCTAGCTCCCTCACTCACCCTGGACGGATACACCGAAGCCACGGTACAGACCGGTCAAACCGTCAGTCTTGAAGATCTTTCCCAGACAATCGCCCAGACCCTTGAACTCGCGGGCTTCCGAGCCCTTACCGACATCGGCAGCCAGACTGTGAACGGTAAACGGAGACGCAGTACAAAAGTACACTTAGTATGGCGGACGTTTTGATATCTTCCTCCCTTAGGGACCCGCACGTACCGAGTACGGGCGAAGTCGAGCGGGTAGACGAAGCACAGCGAGGTGGCTCCGGCCATACCGCCCGAGGCGAGGTTACCGACGAAGTAGCGCATGAACTGGGTGTTCTTGTCCACGCCGCCCAGGAACACCTGCTTGTACTTGTCCTTGAAGGCGAAGTTGAGCGCCTGCGTCGGGAAGTAACGGATGACGTTGGCCAGGTTACCGCGCCAGAAGGCGGAGAAGCCCTGCTCTTTCGGGATGCGCACGAAGCAATCGACCATGCCCTTGTAGCGGTCGGCCTCGGCGATCTGCTTCGAGATGTGCTGAACTTGCAGCAGCAGCTTGACGCGCTCGATCGGGGCGACGGCCGTCTTGGAGATTGCGGCCGAGATGCCACCGGCGGCAAAGTCCTTCACGAACGCCACTGGATCCGAAAGTCCCGGCATTGTTGGTGGTGTTCTGCAACGAGATGGCCATGGGTGAACAAAACGATCATAACCCAGTATGATAAGAGGTGTGTCTGCGCTTGATGTTGAAGGCGTTTGATGCACTTAAGGGTCCTATTCAGTAATATTCCACACGCTTTTCACTATCAAACGTAAGCTGAAAGCGGCTCTAGAATTGACGGTAGTTCACCATGATTTCACTCATTTACTCTAATGTTGTACCAATATTGATCGAACCGTACTCGTCTCGATGGTGCGTCTGCTGACACAAAATGGAACAAACAGAAGAAAACACGCTATCGAGTTTCTCTCAACACAAGAAAAGATAACAGCGGGGTGGAATAGTTATGGAGACAGAAATCAAGTGTTCTGTCGCGGAAGTACTTGATGTAAAGAAGTATGTTAATCAGATTGCTCACCCGCCTGCAGGAACTAGGCGTTAACGCACGTGTCGGGATGCGGATTAGAATTGTATCGCAAGCTATGCACTGAGAGTCAGAGATCAATAACATAATAGCCTGCCAGTTGCATCACGAAACGAATGCTCGCTCGACGGACTCGTCCCGGTTTCTGGTCTCCTTCATCTCCTCTTGGGACACCGCACACGAAGACGTATGATCAGATGATCGCGTTCTTCCTCTGGTCCTCCCGTTTCTTTGTTTGGCGGAACGGGTTGTTTAGGGCGACACCTCCTCGGAAACTCCCTCGCTGGATCAGCAAATTTGCGTGCATCATTTCGGCGTCCGCGAAAGGCGGTTCGTGTGCGCCTGCCCTTGATCTACAATGGCGGCACATGCGGCGGCGTATCCTGCATCCCCTGCTCACTCGAGGGCGCAATGCAGCGTTGGCTGTAGTTCAACGCTTGACCACGAACCAAACATACCGAGCACGGTCGGCTTGGCAGGCCGTGCACGGGGGAAACACGGATCTGTGCGGCGGGAGAGCTAAATTTGAATACTTCCCAACGAAGCGCTGCATCGAGCAGCAGCGAAGACAAAAAGCCAAACACGGTGGCCGTGCCGATAGTGCAACGGAAGGGGCGGAGTTGTGGGGGGGGGGGGTTGAGGAGGGAGGGGGCGCAATTTGAGTCTATTTATGGATCCTGCATGTTGCAGTTGCAGCGTCGCTGAGAGTGCAAGTACTTTTGTAGGTGATAAATGTTCCGAAACCGTGTCTCTAGGTCAATGATT